>JAZGTK010014715.1:0-13586 GCA_036877625.1 Ambastaia sidthimunki
ACACTACAGTTAGAGAAATAACCGCGTTCCTGTTTTCATCAGTGAAATGACACAGTTTCGGTTCACACTGACTGTATGTCCAGATCTTACCTGGGTCATCTTCTCCCTGTTAGCTTTCGGGTTGAGTGGAGCTTCTGTCAGCAGAGTCGGATGCTCCTCTGGAGCCACACGAAGCTCATTGTAGAAAGAATGATGCCAGATCTGATGAACACAAGCAACTGACATTAACAATCAGACTTTTGTCCAAGCAAACGCTTCAGCAGGATAACAGCCATTAGATGAATCATTCTGTGCTTGTGTGGAGAGTGAAAGCTGATTTTCATCTGCAGTTTAACAAACAAACACAGTGTGGGCTGAGAGATCAGTGATAAGTGTTGCCGGCATGTTGAATTATGACATCATGAGATTCCTGACACATTCCTGACCAGCACAATCAGTCAGATTTATCCGGGAAACGTTTTTGATGGGTGCAGGTGTAAAAACTGTATCTGATAAGACTTGTAACTGCTAAATGTAGGTGTAGTATGTCTGATGAAAAGATTGTCAGAGACTTAAAGGAGTCACAACAGCTGAAATTATAAGTCATTATTATAACTTTACATTTGTGAATTTGAGTAAGTTAAGGAGATCTTGTTGAACCCCATTTGTCATGTACTCGCTCAATTTTTGCTCTGATTTTTGTTCATCTTACACCCAGAACAGTCACAGACTGCAGCTTTAAACAGCTAATGTTTATACAACAGCTCTTTTTATCATTTCTCTGGTACTTTGGAAGGTCTGAGGCTATCAGCCAGTATTACATCTCACAATAATAGTTTAAAGGGTTTGCTATGATCATATTACACAATAAAAGATTGTTGATAATGTTTCTTTTTTAATCAAGTGTTTGGGCTTTTCCTTTGTTTGCTGTTATCTTGTATGGCTTCATTATCTGTTGTTGTGGATGATAGGATCTGAGTACCTTTTCCATGTCATCCCAGTTTGTGATGATGCCATGCTCTATGGGGTACTTGAGGGTTAGGATGCCCCTTTTACTTTGTGCCTCATCACCAACATAACTGTCTTTCTGCCCCATTCCCACCATCACTCCCTACAGACAGAGTGAAATCAGTCAACTTTATATCAGGAGTTTCAGCTGTAATCGGATCTTTTTGGATGTGACTCTGGGCATCAGTCCAGCTTTCCACTAAACACTGTCAATCAGATCAAGATAACAAAACACAACTTCACGACCAAATATGGACAAAACTGTAGGTTGGTTCTGATTCAATCAATAATTAAGACAAGTTCGTGATCTTAAATACATTTTTCTGGGTGTTTGTGGCTTTTGGCCTGCAGTGCATCACCTGATGTCTGGGACGTCCCACTATGGAAGGGAAGACCGCTCTGGGAGCGTCATCCCCGGCAAAGCCTGCCTTACACAGACCGGATCCGTTATCACACACGAGTGCGGTGCTTTCCTCATCGTCACACATTTTCAGCTCAGACGTCCTTCTTCACTCCAGCAGAAGACAATCACTGCAAACCATCATGAGTTAAAGCATGTCTTTCTTCAGCTGTAAAGCCTGTACAAAACAATGATACTGTCCCAGCGAACAGGGAACGTTCTCAGCACGTTGGCTAACGTTCCCTAAAAGTTCTCTCAGTTATCAAAAATGTTCTTGCAGTAATGTTAGTAGAATGCTTTTTTAACATTATATGTCATATATCAAAAACGTTATTTTAAATTAGTTCGTGGAACGTTTTAAAACATTAAACAAATGTTTGAACCAAGCAATGACTAATGTCTAAAAAAAACTGGACCTTTTAATGTTCTTAAAACATTAAAAATAACATTTGTAATGTTTTGTTACTTAACAGAAACATTAGCCAAAATAATCTTTTTTTGTTTCTTGTTAGCTGAGGTATTTGTATGGGTTGTGCACTTGATAAGGTGCAAAGAAATATTTACCACACCCCACACTTTAAAAACATGACTGAAAGTCTAAAAAGTCCATTCATAAAGTTATTACTGTACAACCTTTTATTTTCTGTGCAGTGAGAAAACATTTTTGATTTCAAACTACATTTTAAACATTACTTCAGCAGTACAATTACAACTATTACGGTAATTCTAACTCAAAATGCAGAAATTAATAAAAAAATTCATATCTTGTTAAACTTCAGAATAAAATGTAATTTTTCTGAAATGGAAAACATATCATAAGATCTTCCTCCACTCCAGTGTCCTTCAGTTTCTATACGTGAATGTTGCACCATGGGAAAACTTCCTAATTTGGAAATGATGGGGAGTCATGTCAAACTCTGGACCTCACAAGCTCAGCCTCCTTCTATCCCTGCCTGCCCACAAGAGTTTATGAGAAAAGACAGTGGGGAGGGAGAGGATGGGTTCCTGGTCCAGAAGAACCATATTTAGTCATAAAGCCCTTGAGTCTGATGGTGTTTGCATTAGTTTTCAAACACTACAGCCTTCAGAAAAACTCTTGTGATAAACATTCAGCATCATCATACAATCACATGATACCAGCATGAAGATCACAGACAGCTTTTCTTCAGTGATACACTTACATGCAGAGTGGCTGTTTATAAAGAAATCACATTTGCTAATGGCACTTGATTAATAAACAGTAATTCTATAGGCTGAAGGGTAAATGGAATACTGTAATATTTACAGTACTTTCGAAAGGGTGATTATTTAAAACATTTATTTTCTGAGTATTAACATCTTTACAGTAATAGATGCAGTAAAATTACAGGTAAAATTACAGTCAAACAGAAAACAGCCTCTATCACAGACGGAGCAAAACATATTAAAACCAGCTTGCGTTTATGCAATAACCATTTTTCAAAACATGTTCAGTGAACTGTCAGTTTCAACAAAACTATTACAAAATCCTGCACATGAAATATGTAAAACATTGGAAAGTCTCATCACACACTCATTCTCTCAAAGTAAAAAACTGCTTTCAGTGATGTGATGCAAGTTACCCTGACGACTGACTGACACTTCACATGCTATGACAGATATTACCCGTGTGTTGTGGTCATCATCAGTTCAGTCAACTTCATATTCATTACCCCATTACAATCTTAGTATCACTAATTAGTATTACTAACATGCATCTAATGAGATCAAATTTAAAACAGCACCATGGATTCTATGTGTTATATATAATTCATAATGTTCTCTGTTTTTCTTTATATGAACAACTGCTTTAAAACAACGTAACATTTAAAAAGTGTTATATAAAAGCATTTTGAATTGAACTTACCCTGACAGTGCTGGCCGGGGGTTTGTCACTTGGTGATGGTGTGATGTTCACTGGCCTGTGATGTTTTTATGTAGCTCCATCCATCCTCACCACACCCTCCACATCCCAAACAAGGAGGCTGGGCTGCGCTTAGATCAGTAGCTTTACTCCACTAAAGCCTTTTTAGGGATGACTGGGAGAAAAACGCTCCAATCCAGGCAGCCTCCTGTCTCATTCCAATGGCCATTTCACATATAAACACAGACAGCCAGGCCCAAATCATACACCTAAAAACCTCTTTTATCAAAAGAATAAAAAAATAAGCTGATTGACAATTAATGATTTTTGGACATTGCATTCAAATCCACTTTTTCTCTCAGTTTGATTGTCACACATGTCCTGCATTCTCTTAAAGAGCAAAAGAGCTACACAATGCATTTGGAAAACATTATGGTGTTAGATCAAACATTAAAATCACTCCAGAGTGTCAAGTGTTGTAAGAATTACAGATCAGTGAAAAGAAGACTCGCATCAGTTCATAGGCAGGGCTGCCCATTTCCATAATGCTTTTTCTTTTGGATACATTCCTGACTGGGAAGAGCTCGGCCCAAATTATTCCCAGTAAACACTTTTACGGGATGTGTCTGACTCTTTTTAGGACATTTTCTGCTCAGCTCTCCTCACTGAAGGGGAGAGAGTTGGTTTATCCGTCCCCTGCAACCCTCTGTGAGGCCTTATCGTACCAAAAAAGGAACAGTTGTGTAAATAAGACAGTCTCAGCAGTCCGCTGATCTCAGAGGCATGTAAGGAAAGAAATGAGCTCGCAGAAGGTCTCGCAAATCACACAAAAATAAGGTTCACTGTAGAGAAATACAGTGTGTGTTATTTATATGAATGTCTGAGTGTCTCAGCCTTATTGACGGAGAATGTTCTCAGAATGTTAACGTTCTCTAAACGTTATCAAAAAACATTCTTGCAGTGATGTTAGTAGAACGCTTTTTAACATTATATATCATATATCAAAAACATTATTTTTAAAATGTTAACAGAATGTTTTTTAAAAAATACATTTTTGTTACTTAATGGAAACATTGGGAAGCCCCTCAGATGGGGGTTGAAGAAGTTTCTTCCATAAAGAGTGAAACTCTTCTGTACAATAACTGCAAATATTCTTGATATAACCAGAGCTTCAGTCCAGCTTCATTTCCATGTTTAGATGTGACTTCCCTCTGTGTAACTGCCATCATCTGGTTCAGCAGCATTCAGACCTGATGTACCAGACACAGGATGTGAATGTATTGTTTTAACATGTAACGTTTAACACGGCATAAATTACTGCCAACAAGACTTCAGTTGCTTTTAACTGCAACATATTTGCGTCATACAAATTTTGCAATACTCTCATTAATTCTAATAATGTTTAATACCTGTCGACACCCGACACATTACAATACACACTGAGTTAAACAATTATGTTTCCAAAAATAACTTATTCTTGCACACACTTGTTTTTTACTATTGTTTATGAATAAGCCGCACCTCACCTGGTTCCACTACTACTAACTACTCTACACACTGTGGACTCTAAACACGGGTTCCTGAAAGGTTCTTTGTTGGCCTGTTTGGCTCCATAAAGAACGTTTAACATCCACAGACCCTTTCTGTTGCACCAATGTTTCTTTGTAGTGGAATTTACAGTTTAAACATCATCCTGGACATCTGAAACTGATTGATCAAAAATAAGTTTAAATTCTAAAATAAACTCATTTTAATCCTTTCAGTCATTTACATGTTACACTAGAACATGAATGTAATATTGTCCCTCATTATTAGCAGTACAGTAGAAGTATGTAGCTGGTTCTGCTGCTGGGTGCCGGACATAACTTCTGTTCCTCTGGAATGTGTTTTGACCGAAAATGGCAAAGCAGCTGTGAGTGGAATCCAGCCCGTGTCTTACTGGACACCTCACATCAACAAACATCTCACAACCAGCTCTGGAATCCGTTCCTCTCTCTGATATACTGTCTGTTTTGGAATCACTCCATTCATGATTAACAGATTGATGGATAGATGGAGGGAGGGAAACACACAGAGAAAGAGAGTGAGAGAGAGAAAGACTACAGAGAAGGGGGGAAAGCAGGGGGAGTTTTTTTAAAGTAGCTCTTGGAATTAAGTAATACATTCAGTCACTGTATGGCAAACTGCCTGTCTCTCTGTTTGCTAATACAACACACTGTCCAGTCAAATTTCAGTGCCAGTTGTATAAAGTCTTGTTTGAACTAATGTATCTTTTCCAGCTTGGCCCTCTTGTGGCGTGTACGAAAATGAAATGAACTCTTAGGAATATAAGAATATAATATCACATTCATTTTTAATGACTTCAGGATGTCATCTTAAGTTTTAGGTAAAATAATGTTAATAAAATAAAATAGGTAATATTAAGTAGAGCTTTGTGTTATCAGAGCAAAGGTTGCGGGTTCGATTCTTGAAGAACACATATACCGATCAAATGTATAGCTTGAATTTACTGTAAGTTGTTTTGAATAAATGTGTCTGCAAATACGTAAATATAAACAGTATCTGACTTTAAATACCTGATAAATACACTCAAAGAAAAAATGTAAAGAACATTATCTAGTGATAATAGAATGGAAAGTTGGGAACTTGTTTTACAGCTTCTGCTTTTACCTCAGAAGCTTGTCTGGTCTGAACATCAAGATGCTGTTTCCACGTATTGCATCACTGTGTGAAACTTTCCCTTCTGAACCTCGTGATGAAACTCATCACACTGCAGTTACACTGACGTCCTCGAGGGGGCGCGAGAGGTCATTCACTGCAGCAGCTCACATGCGGGGTCGGTTCAGACACACGGACGTGGGTCGAGATTTCGTCCATCATGCAGATTTACTGCACAGCATTCAGACAATGAGAAAATACAACTTAAGAATAAATGTGTTTTATTGTCTTATTCAAGTGTATCTATGTTTGTGTCTTTAATAAATTGCAATTGTAAATGTTAGTTTTAAATGGTAAAACTGTCAGCAACAGTCATCTGTTGTGTTTGTGATCTTTACACATGTGCTATGTGTAATAATCATTGACCTGGTGATCTGATCATTTAAACCAGCAGGAAACACAGAAATGTGGTTTTTAAAGACAAACTAAACTACCCGTGAAAATACAGAGCAAGTCATTACACAAAACTATCACACACACACAAACACACACACTTATTCTCCCCACTTGTCAAAAGGAAAAATGGAGGCAGGACGGAAGACTTTACAACAGTACAGATTCTGTGGTTTATTTATGTGGGGTGTTTAGTCACAGTCTGATTTCCTCTTTATCTGGTACTTTTTACTGTGTGGCTCTTTTTATCTGTAAAGAGGGAAAATAATGAGTAATTCATCTGAACTTCTATCAGAAATGAAAACTGTAGCCAATAACTTCTTAAAGTGTCTCTAAAACAAGTATCGATTTTTACAGATTATGTGTCTTGCTGTGACTTGTAACATAGTTCAGCAAGACTTAACTTACTGGAGGAGTGTAAATTACATGATAACATTCTTGTCTCAGCATCAGGACTTTGACAAGTTTGTACAGGACTGATGTGTGTTACACAGGTTATTCTAAAAAACTGAGGAATGTTCAAAACATCCAGTTTTTTAGACGTTGTGTTATCGTTACTGCTTGGTTATAATAACGCTTTTCTATAATGTTTCAGAAAGTTTCACTAACAACTTCAGAATAACATTGTGAGTGTCAGAAGTGTAGCTGGAGAGCACAGGATAGTGACAGACATGTTTTTGATGTGTTTGAATTAGTCATACGCTGCTTATCAGCCAGTTTAGATTCTCAAAGCAAAGACGACTTTCAGATTTATGTGAATTTAATTCCCACACTCATTCACCAGTCTGAAGTCATTATTCATGTTTTCTGTGTCATCGTCTTTTTTTACAGGTGTTGCCTACATAGAATCTGTAAAATATATGTTTATTATTTGTCTAATAATATGTTTATTCTCTACATTTATCTCTTATATTTACTCTGAAATTTTTATTATGTTCTTATTATGTTTAGCTGCTGTTACCAAAGACAATTTTTCATCATTTTCATCGTATTATTTTCCTAATTAGGCCATAAATACAAGCACATGAACAAAACTGTTTGCACTACAGATATTTTGAATCATCCTGTCTATTTTTATCCATCACGTTTGTAATCATGTCATGCTATATATGAATATTTGCTTTTAAGATATTTACTTTCACCAAAAGTTTATTGGCTGTTTGCCAGTGTTTTTCCCTGCATGTCTTTGTGTTCTGAGTACAGCAACACCTCAGCGTATGCCAGAGTTATGCAAGCTGACAGGTTGCATAACCAGTTATAGAGTATAGAGGAGATGACTGGTTTTATGAGGCCAGTCTCTCCCAGCCAGTTCACTCTGATTGTAGCTTGACTTGATGATTATTAGTCATAGTTCGGTTAACAACATCACAGGTCGGTTTTAAGCTGCAATCTATAATTTGTTTGGGTTAAAATGGAACAAAAATCAGTTACTGAGCAAGTATGACAGGTCAGTGTTCAACACAATCTCCTTATCTTACCCCAATTCACAACAGTAACTTTATAATAATGATTTATAATTTGAGCTGTCGGATCTGATTTCCCAGGAGATTTTATAGTTTGACTTCATTTGATTTCAACATACATAATAAAGTATATAAAGTAACCTGCAATTTTATGTTTCAAACAGTAGTGAGGCAAAAGTTACAGACATCAGCTTTAAATAATATTGCAATTATAAATAATGACATAATATCATAGCATTATTAAAGAACTCATTTCATGTGAGGTAGGGAGTGTTTCAGTTATTAGGGTTGTCTATAGTTTTAATCTTGAATCATCAGCTAATTGTTGTTATGTTTTCTCTTTCATCAATGGGAAAAACTGAGTGTCTTATTCATCTGGGTGTAATCTTTTGTATCTTTAGGCTTGTATTAGGTCACATTACTATTTTAATTCTGGCATGAACAGCAATTTCCATTTGCTTTAGTCATAATTTTCATTTCCCTTATTCTAAAAATAACCTGAGATCAATATTCTATGTATTCTATTTATAGTCAGTGTGTAGCTGCAACTTCCTGGTGTCTACGTCTGTCATGGAGCAAACACAGAGAACACAGCAGTCAGCTTTTGTTTAAACTGTATTTGCACGTTTATGGTTGTTTTTGGGAAAGGACACATTTGTGACTTTTTAGCCTTTGTAACGTGAAACAGCTGCCACACATACTTCAGAATCATATCTGAGGTGTAATTGAATTTGACTTTATAAAGGAGAAAGTGTATGACGTCTTATTTGATTTGGCTCAAACTCAAAGACATTTCAAAGGTGCTGTTGAGTCATGCCAGTCTTTCCCAAGAAAGGTTTTGTCCCAGTTCTACATTATTCAGAATTATACAGGATGTGAAAACTTGAACAACGATACGTGTCTAAACATTTAGAATGAGTTCCATCAATCATTTATTAATGAATTTCCAAAAGATGATTCCATTGTGAAAATATGTTCTGAACGTTGTGCAGTATAAAATAAAATGCCTACAGGCTGGAATGAAGTTGAGTGATTTTATGTTCTCTAGATTACAGACATTAAATGAGAAGTATTCTTGTCATTAAAGGCTTTCATTAGAAAACTGATGACAGGCACGGGTGAAAGTTGACCTGTTTCCTCACAGCTGTTGTACTTCCCCTCAGAGGCCGAAACGCGGTTCAGACAGCAGCTTCATCTTTTACAAACCTTTCTCTTAAAATAAAAGTCTAGCGCACGAGTCTTTGTCTACTTTCGTTGTCAGTGTGGCAGCGTTTTTTCCACGGAGGTCTTGTTTCCTGCCCAACAAAACCTCGATGTACATTAGAATTTGACATCAAATTCAGACTTAGGTTTGTAAGCATCCATTACTCATTAATCACTATCTCCAGCACAACCATTTTACAGAAGACCCGTCTTATCATCTACAGACAGATCAGGGTCTCGTGTCACGTGCATGAAGTATAACACACAGAACCATGTATATTAAACTCTTTCTTGGATTTGTTTTCATAGACTAGAACAAATGTGTTAAACTTAAACTATTATATTGATCCAGTATATTTAATATTTAATGAAAGTAACAATAATAATGTTGGTGTATATGTTTGTATGTGTGTATATACGCATAATGTTACAACTCCATTAAACTACACAGACTCAAAGTACAGTGTCCAGTCTGAAGTTAGGATGCATGTAAAATCTGTTATTAGAACTCAGACACTCCTGCAGGAGCAAGAATTACTCTCTACACTCACAAAACTGTCATACTTGTGCAGGAAATTGTGCAATTTTCATTTTCCCCAAAGGCATTATAGCAGCCTTGTGTTCTCTGAGTGTTACGCAAGTTTTACTCATGTTTGAAAGTAACACATGCAGTTAGAGTTTGTGCTCAGAGGAAACAGGATTTTAGGCTGCTCTCACTTTTATTGTGTCTTCCTCTTTCACTTTTTATCAGCCTTTGACGTTTCAGACTAAAATATCTGTCTGACTCTTGAATGTTTTCCACAGATAGAGATTTTAATCTAAGCTATTATTGTGCAACAACAGATGCTAAAATTCCAAACGTTTAACAAATTAGATCTGTCAGTTCCATGATCTTCAATATGACACTTTTCTGTCTTTTTTATAAAGAATTGTTTATCTTTAGCTAACAGGATGTGACATCACAATGGACCCCCCCTCATGTCTAAAAAACCACATCACACATCTCACAATCTTCTCTGTGTACAGACAACATAGATATATGAATGTAGTCATGTCTCTTTCTTTTAAACTACCGTAAACTATTTTAATGGGTACATGAAATTGCAGTACACATATATTTTACTTTTTAAAATGTATATTTATTAATATCTGTTGTATTAATTATTGTATTATATGTAACATTAATAAAACTTTACTAAAATGTAGCCATAAGCTCTTTCAAGGATACTGAAATCAGATAATATGACAACTATGCACATCAACACAATGCTAATTTTAGACCTGTAATATTTCTGTTATTTCCTCTTTGAAATTTTTCTTTAACAAGTTGTCATTAAGGCCTCCCACACATTGAACAGGAAGTTTATTAATGGCAGATGTTTTAACCAACCCATTTAACAGTTTTACAGACTGGATGTATAAGCCATAAAAATGAACAGCCTGTGGCCTACTGGTTAGAGTCTGGTTAAATGCTGGTTAAATGCAGAGGACAAATCCTGAGTGTGGGTCAGCACGAGTCAACCAGACTTCACTTCTTTCCATTATTTACTTTAAGTGTGAAACTGTGATTAGACTTTTAGTCAATAGTGTACGGCTGACATATCCTCATAATCAGATCTAAATTAACTTCCACATCCTAATAATGAGAGAAACACATGCTTGACTTTTTCTGCTTGTTGTATGACGGGAATTCTGGGAGTTGGCCCTGTATTTGGGAAATTCTCTATTGTCTTTTTCAGCATGTCTTCAAGTAATACAAACATTCACTTTCCAGCAGTGTGTGCTACAGGAACTGTTATTGATAACAGCCAATGAAACCTAACTTGTGTTATTATTTCTTTTTTTTATTAGCCATTATCTTTGATCTTTGTTTTACGGGAAAGTTTTAACAATTTATGGAACTGTATGAACAATCCCTCCATTTTATTACTCAGCACTGCTAACAAAACAGCTTTTGATAGAGCCGTACGACTCCAAGACCACATTATATCATATAACTTTCCTTTCTTCCAAGCTTAGATCCAGTTATGTAACATTTCTCCAAAGATTTTCTTTTATTAATATTATTTTGAAATACATTTTAACAGTACTTGAATATTACACACAAAACACATAAAAAATCTTTAATAAAAATTATGATTTAAAATATTGATGACAAATGTTTACAATTCTAGTATTTTTCTATGCATACACATATACACGTGTATACTAGCATTTTTTAGTATTTTTTATATAAGTTACTAATACTTGTAATCCAGTTAACTGCATTAGTTATGTTTACTTCTGATTAATCTTTCTCAAGTATAGAATGTATCAGATTTCTTATCCTATATATGTTAAATTCCTTACATTTATTTTATCTATTAAATTCTCTCAGTCAGTTACTTCTGATAGTGTTGGCGTTAACCATATTTTGTTGTTTTAACTGTATATGCTTATGACAGACTCTCATAAAATATAATAAATTCTGTTTTCCTGTATCTCATTTTGTTTTCTTGCATTATTAAAGTAATTCTATATTGAAACATGTCATCCTGACATAAATGAAGTGTCAATAATTCCCTAAATCACTCATTCATACTGTGTATTTTCACAGCATTTAAGCTCATAAACACACACAACATGTTGTAGTATTTCATTCACAGTTTTTATTGTTTAGTCTTCATGATTCAGTACAAAACACAACACACAAGATCCAGTGCAACGTTCAGTCTGTTATTAGGTTAATAAATATTAGGGTTAAAAAGTATTGTGCTCATATGCCATTTTCTTACAATCACACTTAAATACAGACATTCAATTAAATACACATTCATCTAAGAAACTTCATAGTTCAAGATTCTTTAAAGTTCATAAGTTCTCATTCATGGAATGACAAAGATGTTTTTCACAAAAAAGGTACAATCAGTTTGTATTGCAGTTTCAGAGTTGCATTCATTCAGAATGTAAAGTGCCAAAGAGTTTGTCCCAGTGAGTGAAATACGGTGCGTAGTTGGACCTGAACTTCTGATGGTGAACGTCATGGTGCGGCGCTCCTCCATACAGCCCAAAAGGCACCAGACGGTGTGTCGCCCACGGCAGGTCGTAGCCACAGTGATCCTCCACTGACAGCCACATGTTCAGGATATGAAACAGCATCTCTGTCATTGGATGAACCCCCAGTATCATGGGGTTCACAGCCGCAAAGAAACCCAGTGACAAAGTCTCCCAAGCCCCAGAATACTCAGTGCTCAGGGCGAAGGTGGCCGTGTTCTTGTGATGCACCTTGTGGAAGGTGCGGTACAGCCAGGGCACTTTGTGATGGAGCAGATGCCAGATGAAGTACTGGAAGTCAAAAAGCAGCAGGCAGGCGGCGAGATCCTTCACGACCTGCAGGGTTCCTGGTGCCGTCACCGGGTAGCTGACTGGTCTCCAGTACCAGTGTAAGACGCTGAGTGGGAAGATGTACACCGCGTGGTTGTAGAGTGACAGAGTGAGACAGCTCCACATCATAGACCACGTCACGCTGGATTTCTGCTGAAGCTTGAATCTCTGTATCAGTGCAATCCTGGGAGACAGAATGTCCAGGACAGCAAAAGGCAAACAGAAGCTTAAGTAGACTGTAAGAGAGAAGAGCACCGGGAAGAAGGGAGACTTGAGCGTGGTCTCATACTGCAGAACGCAATCCCAGATGTACTGCAGTCCAGACATCTCAGTTCTGTTACTCTTCTCTGTTTGATTTGAAGCACATGTCTGATGCTTCTTTTAACTGTACCGCCAAACCACGCCCCCGTCAAAGCCCCGCCCATTCAACACATAAATGGTTCTTCCTGCTGGAAATTCCAGGACTTTCCGTGCCAGGGCGGAAGTGTTTTTTTTGCCGTGTGTTAATCTATGAATGGAAATCTGCCAACGAAACAGACTGAAATGTAGTTAGAACAATACAATTATGAAATAAACTATTCATATAATAATAATAATGACAATGATGAAGGATGCGTTAACAAAAAAACGTAAACAGAATAACTAAAAAGAGCAACGTGCTCACTATATTTAATACTATTCATTTTATTTAATATAATATTTACAGACGTGACTCTGATTATTCATTTTACACAGTGCAGTTGATTGATTTAAAAGCATGTTTCGCGTTATACTCAACACCGCCGTTCACATGTTAAAGAATCACATTGTGCTTTGAGTCTGTTGCAAAGCTGCCTGAACGAGTTCATTCACAGTTTGACAGTCAATACTGACACCTGCTGGACAACCAAAGTCAACTTTACTGTCAATTCTGCCACATGTTCACAACATACAGAGACTTCAAATTGCGTTTCTTTCAGACCCAGGATGCAAACAGATAACACACAAAAAACATAAAATAAAATAAAAAAGCCAAACCTTCCTGCACAAATATATAAACCTTTAAATATTAAACAATAATTACACGTAGAATTATTATAGGATTATGTAACTTACAATTTATAAAAACATGTCTAACATGTAATTATGAAATACACAAATATACCACTGCCACATAATATACCATATAATAATAATA
>JAZGTK010014717.1:0-13586 GCA_036877625.1 Ambastaia sidthimunki
AAACAAACCGAAACAAAAACAAGCAGAAGTAACATTAGATTTATTAAATGACTAACATTTTAAACATCACCTATAGAAATGTGTATAGAATTCATGTATATTTATATAAATATTCATGTATATTTAAATGTATACAATATATATACTTTAAATTGTATATTATATATAAACAATATATAGAATAAATATATATTGAGTAGTAAATAAAATAGTAAATAAAATTAACATAGTAAATAAAATTTAGCACATTTCCATTTCCTGTCATTTGAATGTAACATCCTGTGGGTATGGCCAATTCTACTCATGCTCCAATGCATTCATTAAAAAGGAGCTTATTCTTACATTCTGAAGCCTACTTAAGTCTGTTATAAATAAAACAAACAAAACATGTATGAGTATGTTTTAGGAGACTAAAGTGTTTTATTTTTCTGAGGCTAGGGGGCACACACAGTCTTTTAATAGACTGATGATCAGGAGCTGTGTGCAGTCTAAGAGCTCCGCCTCCCCCCGTGGGCAGCCTCAAGGCCACGATGGAGGAGGGCTATTAGCGTATCACATCAGTGATGTCATATCAGTGATGTCACAATGACGCAGGTCATTAGCGCCTCCGCATCGATGCAGACTGTGCTGCCTCTCTCCTCCTCCATCTTCTCTTGTACAACAGACTGACAAATTAAAGCTCACAGTCAAACATTAAAGTGCACTAAATCAAATAAATATAAAATAAAGAATTTAAATAAAGAGAATACTATAATGAAACAAAAAACACAATTGTTGAAAATAAATGAAAACAGTAAATGAAAACAAACACAAAGGAATTGCTGCTAATGTTAACCAGACAGATGGAGGTTAATGTAGGCGGAGCTGTGATGTGGACGGTGGGGAGTATGGAGAGTTGGAGGTAGCTGGTGTAGCATGTTAACTGTTTCTATAGTCAGCATCTCATTTGCTCTCATGTAATTAGAATATGAATTGAAATCAGCTATTGTAAATATGTGTGAGGTTTTTTTATAGGGTATTTCTAAAGTCAGCTGGAAATCATAATCATAAACCCTTTGCCCCTAGTTTTACTGTAAACAATTTTTCATTGTATTTGTTATTTTTTTATGTTTGGTTTTTACTAGTGGCACGGAAATTAGAAACCTACATTTTTTAAAAAGATGCTAATAAAAATAAGCTAAAGACATGTCAAGGTTTTAAGGGATGTATTAAAAGAAAATCTGGGCTCCAGTAAAATATCAGGATGAACTGAAGTCCCTTCAGATGCTGGACAACAACTAGCAGCTACACCATGATCTCCATCACTCATTCTCTCTCTCAAGCTCTCATAACTCAAGTTTCCCCCCGAGCAGTGGCCGCCACCAACCTGCCCACCAGGATGAACCAGGGGGAGCGGTCGTAAAAGGGGTCCTGTCCATCACTGAAGAGGTCAGAGCCCTCCTCTGTCCCAGCGTCCGAGCTGGTGTCATCCACGAAGGCCTCGTCGTCCATGAAGTCCTCCATCTCGCTCTGTCGTTCGTCCGCCAGCTCCGTGATTTCAGAGTCAGTGGTGGAGAAGGTGGGGGAGGGTGTGCGGTCCACCAGGCGTTCGTTCACGCAGCCGTGAAAAATAGGCGAGCTAAAAAAAGGCGTGTGGGTTGGACGCAGGACAAGCAAGAGTTTATTCAGTGAGTTATTACAGTAGCCCACATTTGGGGGGCAAGACTTTAGATATCACACAATACAAAACAATATCAGCACAGCAGGCACATGAATGAATATTTCAGGGTTCCCACACCAGCGTTTTTATGCGTTTTAGGAATATTACAAATGTTTCACAAAGCTAGATTTCTAGGCCCAAAAATATTTTAGAGTTGACAATAGTGAGAAATGATTTTCCCAAACCATACAAAATTCCTTAATATTCCCATGTTTTGCATGGCTGTGGGAACCCTAGTAAATACATTTGTTGATGAATATAAACAAAACCTCATATGAATATAAGGTTATATAAATTGTTTTAATTGTATTTATAGAAAAAGGATAAAACATGGCAAAAAAAAACAAGCAAATTAAACAATGTATGAGTGACAGATGAATAAAAACTACTTTTACACATAAATTGAAAACATGAAATGATATATAAAATAATGATGAATGAAAAAAAAATGCATAATTGAAATACTACACCAGCACAAAGTGCAACAAGGGTGTAAAGCAAACAAGGATGTAATAAATGTTAAAAACAATGAAAAATACACAAAACAAAATAAACACAAAAGGACCATGATTTAAATATGAAGAGAAAAATAAAAAAACAAACACATCATGAATGATTTATGGGCTCCTCCTTTTACAAAACAAATCTGTCAGGAAAGCATTTACACATAACTCAGATCAAAGTCTGATAAACAGACTTTCACAGAATCTAAAAGGCAGGTTTGCAGAACATACTGTAAGAGCTCAAGTGAAAGCCTGAGTGATTCGCTTACCTTCCAACCAGTTTAAACCAATGGAAACGGTCATAGAACGGGTCACTTCCTGTCAGGGCACATTCCCCATCTTCTCCCTGATTGGACGAGGCCATCTCCCCAGCGCGATCGTACATTTCACGCATCTGGTCAAGCCTCTGCCTGTAAGACCGGCAGAAATAAATTACCATGAATTGATGAGGAGTAATTGTCCAATAAAACATTTTCAAAGTCTGGCACAATATTGAAATTTTGGTATTTTTTGAGAACTGTTTACTTGAGCTTCTCCAGGGACCAGTAGTGGGTGGCTCCATTCTTCAGGTCTTGGACCTCCACAGCAACCACTGTTCGAGGAAAGGGCCTCGTGTCGCGCTCCTTCTCCGGCTCAGGGGGCAGCAGCTCAGGGGGTAGCGGGGAATACAAAGTGTCCGTGAGCAGGACAAACTGGAACTGGACCTGTAAACAGAAGGTGAGAGATATGAGGGCGGGGTTTTAAAGGTATGAAGAGGGTAGAACTAAGATGCGAGGAAAGAAAACAAGGATGCACAAATAAGAAATGAGAAGCACCCAAAGACTTTGAGCAACACACTGAACCGCGAGTTAACGCAGAGTCACTCCTTATTTTAAATACAGTGAAGACCCACTGCGTGAAGATTGAAATACTTCATGAAATTTGGAGAATTAACAGAGCATGAGACTGTTCATCTATCCATTCGCTAATGAGAAACACATAAAATATTCACCCCACCCCCGCTAAAGCTATAAATACTAGGAAGCAAGCGGGAGCGCATGATAAATCTATAACAGAAGTGTCTCTCAGTGTCTTTATCTCTCAGGGCTCTACAGAAGGGTTCATATGAGGTTATACATAGAGGAACCGAGCGAAACAGACATATATAAACAACCGGAGCAAGTGACAGATAAACGAAGGCGATGAAATTGTACCGTATGTGCTCTTTTTGACATTTATGAGAACACGGCTGAAAGCAAAACCAAGTTGATTCGCTAAAGCAACAGAGATCTGTCTGACACCAGCACAAACACAGAACAACAAAGAACTGTAAACAAACTTCTCAAGATGTTCTACATCAATTGTTTTTGTACTCATCAATGTTTTCAGATGAAATTAAAGAGCTTTACTTTTTTCTTCAGCTCCACACTGATGGCGTTGGCTTCTTTGAGATACACGGCATTGCCCCACAGCTGGTCTCTGAGAGAGGTAAACTGGTGGTACCTCCACTTCCTGAAAGCCCATTGGGCCATTTCATACTCATGTTGGGTCCAGGGCACTGCAGCAATACACAACAGATGGAGAATTCAAATACAGAAGTCAAATACTAGGACAGTGATGTAAGTGACTGTGATATGACGATTTTGGGAAAATATTTCTATCAGCCAATCAGATTTTAGGGATAGGACTTTAGATCTATTTTCTTCCATCTATATAACTAATTATATGAAAAATGTATGAGTACGTATAATATGAAATTTAACTCCAAACATACTACCTTCGTCTTCTTCCTCCTCTTCGTCCTCTTCATCGGGCGTCTCTGCAGCTAGGGAGCGAGTCTCCACCTGTTTCTGCAGTTCTTGCAGTTTAGTCTCATAAACCTTTGAGAAGGTGTGATGAAGAGAGAGAACAGCTGCCATGAGCCAATCAGAGCGGCTCCAGAGAGTCACATGACACAAGTAACAGTAGTGCAGTATATTATATGGAACTGAAGTTTGATTTTAAGTAGACCAGGAGGATCACTCATAATATTCTATTGCATTTCACCAAATTGGGGTTATGTAATCTTTTCTGACTTTTAAACTTTTAAATAAAATGTACTGTCTGAAAAAGGTAGATGGATAAAATAATTTGTGTGTACTCAAACATGCTGTAGAGAATAAAACTTGTCTTATTTTTGATTTACAACTTAAATCATGATTGGTAATATACCTTATTTAGATAATAAACACGAACGTGACAAATATTCGAAAAAAACAAACTATAAATGAGATCTTTAATAAATCAATGTATTTTAAATTTGTCCACTTTATTTCAACCATTGTTTGAAATAGAATGTTCAGCAACGTTCACAATGTAATAGCAATATTAGTAAACAGTTCTTTGAGCACTAAAGATCGTATGTTGCACAAAAATGCTCCCTAAAACAACACACACTATAATACACGGCCATTTTGAGGCACTTGATATTACCACTGTGTATAAACCAATACTGAACAGACATGTGATATATACCTTTAAAAAGGGCCAATTACATTGTTTGTTTAACTTTATACATTTTCTTAGCTCCTCTTGTGGGAGTTATAGGTTCCTGGCAGGCCTGTACATCACAGTAATGGTAACATTCTTCACTGAAGCAGAGAAATTACATGTCTAGATAGTTTTTTAAAACATCAATGACTATTATCAAGCAGTTTGCTTGTGGTAGAGATCTGAGTAACCTGTACATTTGTGTTACACATTGACAAGATGTTACGGGTCAGGCATGTAATTCTATGCTATTTGTTTTACCAAACATAATTGTAAATAAAAAGGCTTTTTTAAACATGCTTCCCAAAAAACTTTTCTTGTTTCCCATTGGTTGAGCTAACAAATAGCCACGCCCCAAACTCGCGCCATTGGTCAAGCCAATGTTGCAGTCGGGCTGTTCAAACAAATAGAAACAGTGTTTTGATATACAAAAACTCTGCAACGTTTATACGTAGTATTTTAAAAAGGACAAAAATGACACTTCATCTTTAAAAGCAAAGCTGCTTTCCTCAGCTATCCAGTTTTGTGATTCGCCAAAATGAAAAGATCAACATTTAATATTTTCTCTCAGGAGAGCAAAAACTCTTCATTATATCAAAACCCAGGATTTTAAATAGAAACCAAGGCAGTATTTCTTGGAAAAAAAAAAAACATTCAAGTTCAGAGTTTATATGGAGCTCTGACCTAGTTGGAAAACTCTCGGCTCTGGCCAGAGGAGATTTCAGAGCGTGTGCTTTGGTAATGCATAGCTGGTAATAGGTCACACTTGAGCGCTGAGGCACACAGTTACATAATAATGTCAAAGCTTAAGCAAAAAAATGAGAGTGGCTTAAGACTGCACAACTACATTAACCCTATGTGGATGTAATTACTATGAGTGAGAAGATTGTAAGCAAAGAAAAGAGTCAGTGTTAAGTTTAATCAAAATAAGAAGCATTCAGTGGTGTTAAATATATAAGATGTGAATTCAAGTAAGATTAAATGAATAAAAGCAAAAACAAATAGACTAAAACAAATAGATTAAAGGCAGGGTAAGCCATTTTTTCCAGAAACATTTTTTGTTATGCTAACTGAAAGTCTCTTCACATCCTGATAGCAATCACTAAGTGGTCTAAATATATTTATAAATTTTTATGTGGAAGGCGGGGACCGTGAAATTTTCGTCCAATCATTGCATTCAGTCCCATTGCAATGATACGATGCCCTACTTGCCTGTCAAACTATGAACACATTTATGTGTTGGAGGAGGTGTGGCTTATGCTTCTAAAGTTTGATTGCAATTTCTAGCCTTTCTGAAACTACCTATCCCACCTTTACCAATAAGAGAAGCTTCAACACAATGTGCATCATACACCGGTCTAGCAGACTGATTTGTCCTTTTAAGGTTTCTGTCCCTGAAAACACGCATCGTCTCATCTGCAAGTTTTTAAAATGAAACTCGGAAACCATGGAAACAGCCCTGATAGAGGTCTTTCCATTGGACGTCTCTTGTGCTCTCTGTGGGCCTCTAAAGCACAGAGCAGACAGCAGAAAATAAACGCGAGTGTTCTAGAACACTGACTCCATCCCGTGGGAACAAAAACTGCGTTCCTCCCATTGAGAACACGAGTCCAGCAGACAGTTCAGACGAACAATAGATGCAAAGCATGCTCTAATGCAGTTCATTTACAACGTTTTAAAAACACTAAACTGCCTTTATGGACCTGCAAGTTTTCATCTAAGGAGTCTTGAAATAAGACACTTTATCTAGGGTGGCAGTTATTTTTGATTAAAACAAACTTAATTGGGCAGGATCTTTGCATTAAAATTACGATTAAAATGTTATACAAATCAGTGTTAGTGTTTTCTTTATATTTCAGTATTATTTATATTTAGGTGCCAAGTACGTAAAGATTGCTAAGCCGAATGTTATTTTGATGGTTAATGACACATTAGTGAGTCAATAAGGCACTTGGTTTTAAAGCACTTCTTCATAATTCTTTACTCATCTACATAAGGCAGTAAGAAAAGGATTTGCTGTCAGCTTTCATATTCAATTCAACCATTAAAAAGGAAGTAAAATGATTTGCATAAAATGCAACAGTGAAATGTCATTTGCATCTCAGACACACGCTTAGAAACATTCAACAGGATAAAATGTTGGTTGTTAACCTTGTAATTCCAGCATTTACTGAATGTTATCTATGCACCTTAAATGATAACATGATTGTAATTATAGTGCTACTCCAACACAAAATTCAAGTAATGATTCAATGTAAAGAAAACAGTCTTTAAGAAATGTTGCAGTGTAGTGGTTATTACGAGTTTGAACGCTACTTAGACTGTCAGGACCAGTAGCAAAAACAAGATCAACGGAGGAAAAAGAGTGTTAAAGTATTGTAAAAATCCACGATGGCATCTTCATATTCTACAAATCTTGAATAAGCTAAAAACAGCACAATACAACGTTTGTTTAAACAACAACAGTTAATACTACGGCCAAGAACCGATTTGTGTCTTTCCCAAAATGTGGCTTAAAACACTGAGTAAAAGATTATTTAATTCATCAGGGCTTAAGAACACTGTTCTGAGACCTTGTTGTAGCTTCAACACCTTTAACCAACCCCCTTATTGCTAGACTTACAACCCATATGCATAGCTAACACGGATGAGGGAACATTTTGTTCATGCAAGGTGCTCATAAAATGGCAAGTGGCATTTTCCAGACAGATCAATGCAATTTGGATCAGCAAATGACAATAAGAACATGTACAATTTTTTAAAACAGTTCAAGTTGATGGTAACAAGCTGTCCAATGCTGTGATGAATCTCTGTGAGTGTGAAGTGTGAATTGTAGTGTCATCTAGTTCAATACACAAATCTAAGCCCCTCACACTGTGGTTTCCTGACCGGCCTTCAAATTGGGGGCAGACATTTGCCTGCGCATGCGGGGTGGTGTGTTAAAGTGGTTGGGGTGGCTCGGCTGTTGATTGGGTGGGTACTGCTGGTACTGGTTGCTGGCATTAGTATTGTAATGATAGGATTGTGGATGCTGATGTGGTGGATAATGATAAGACTGATTTTGGTTGTAGCGTGGCTGGTAAAAGGCCTGTTGGGGGTGAGGCTGCCTCCTGTTCCCCAAATGCAAAGACTCTGTAGAGTCTGAATATCGCTGGCTGCTGTTGAAGGAGTTACTGCGGCCTCGTTCATGGAGTTTCTGGCTTTGATTAGGTCTTTGACTGAGGCCCTGCTCCAGATCTTTGCTTTTGCGTTGGCCAATGGGGCTGGGAAGGCTTGGGTACGTCTGGATGGTGGGCACCACTTGTTCTCTGGGCTCTGCTGCTTGTTCCAGGCTCTCGTCTTCCTGAACTGCTTCTTTGGGAACTTTTAACTCAATGACCTGTTCATCTGTAATGATGATGTGCGTGCCAGGCGTCCAGGAGTTACGATGTTTGGGGTTACTCCTGAAGGGGAAGCGCAGTTTACGGTCTTCAGGTGGGATGAAGCGATGGGGGCCATTTTGCCTGCGGAGCTGTTTGGAAATCTCTTGCTGTTGAAGGTTCTTCAGGCGTATCTGCTCTTGGCGCATCCACTGCATACGTCCACGTCGGAACGAAGAATCATCCTCCATTATCTTGGACACATGTTCGTCAACCTGTGCCCCACCATCAGGCTTCTCCTCAGGAACTTTACCCTCGCTGGAACTACGGGCCCTCATGGGTCCACCACGGTTGGGTTTCTCCTGAGCCTCATTGGAGATCAATGGGATTACTTGTTCCATCTTCAGCATCTTGTTCCTGAGAGCTTTGATTTCTTCATCCTTCATGTTGTTCTGCTTTTTGACCTCGTGCAAGATGTCTTCTAACTTGTCTATGTGCACCTTCAGGTCGTCCATGTCATTAACACCTCGCCCGTTGGCTATGACATCTTCGATTCGTTCATCCCCAACCCCTACGGTGTCCCAAACATCTCGGGCGACGGCTCTCCAGGAGTCTCGCTCGTTGGGGTCTTTCTTGCTGTAGGCAGCACAAAGTTCCTTCATTTTCACTATGGCCAGAGCCTCAATCTCTTGACGAGTGTGACGGAAGTCATTCAGTGCCACCTCGTAGCAAATTTCTTTGACGGCCTGGATCTTCAAATCAGAGACGGTCACCCATTTGGAGTCCTTGGTGAGGCGGCGACGCTGCGGGATTTGGTACATTTTGACGGGCTCTCGTCTTTTGCCGCTGCTGGGTAAGCCACACTTTTTGACTATGGTTTGGAGCTTGCTGGGAGGGAGTTTCTCCCGCAAAGACGTGATGAGTCTCCAGCTCTCCTCGCACGATCTCTTATCAGAGTCGTCGCCACTGTCAGAATCTCCGTCCTTGAGAGAACAAAACAGGAAACAAACCAAAAGAGTACGAAAACAAAATGGGAAAATTAAAATGGGAAATCCAAATCAAAAGGAATGTTTTCTGCAAAGAATGAACAGTGTTGTGATATGCAAAATGGGAACCTCTAAATATGAGATGATGCTTTGCGGTACTGAGATTATGATGAAAGCAAAAGCAAGTGGTTCAAAATGAAGATTCACTTATACATCAGTTTACACATGTATGATTACGTACATAAGATAATTACATGTGTGAATCTTCATACATTTAAGTAATATTTATACGCAGAAAAATGTATCAAATAGTCTCTTTTTAGAAAATAGTCTCTGTATTTAACCCAATTGATTATTTGTAACAAAGCACAGACATTAAACTGCAATAAAAGGCACACAATTCATAGAATGCATGCAAGCCTAAAACACAACGGGTGCTTGCATTTGCATTAGTTAACTCTGGGTTTATAAACATGATGTGGATGAACACTGCACATCCGACAATATTGTTTACAGCTACAAGTTAACAGTTCCCAAGTTGCATATCAATATATAAAAAGTAAATGCAAGGCATGACTGTCATGATTATGAGAGAAACGGCAACAAAAGGGGTCAGATGTTGCTCTTTTCTGCAGTTTTTGTTGTTGCGGTGGTTTCTTTGCCCAGTTTAAATTCATGATCTTCTTGAATTAGTGCTCCTGAAAGTTGCACCTCAAACATGCTTCAGTGGCATGCAACAAAGCCTGGAGAGTTTAGCTTCAATCCTTCCAAACGTTCCTTGATAGAGAAGATTTGGTTTTAGAGTTTTTCGTTTTAGCTCTAGCAGTGGGTTAGACTCTTGCGTGTTTAATACAGGTCAGTAAAGAAAAAGAGAAAAGACAGGCTTGGAGAGAAGGTTAAAAGCATCGATTTCATCCACTAAAGTTAAAAGGTTAGTTGAGAGAAAATGCAGTTTCTCATTTTCCAAGTCAAGAAAACAAAGGACAATACAAAAATCACAGTCAAATAACACAGGAGACAGCTGGTGACCATGTAATCGTGATTGGTGCATTGTGGGACATCTGTGTCACTCTGTATGTGAGATTATATGAGACCATCAGAGCATTGGAGAGCTTGTCATCACTGATTAAGACCCCCAGCATGGATAGCTGTGTTATAGCATGGTCTCTGTGTCCGGCCAGACACAGGCGTGGCGTACAACTCAAAAAGGAAGCTACAGACATCAATGAGAAACCACATTGTCACTAGCCTTCATCAACTACAGCAGAAATCTTGGGTTATGGCAACAATGCATTGGAAATATCAGCAATTGCATTGAGAAAACCGACGAACTCAGACAAAACAAAATCTACTTGGGTAAACGTTTGATCAGCTTGTCGACACTGCTCAGCAACAAATACTAAAATGAGGTACTAAGTACCCTGTAAATTAATCTGTTAAACATGCTACAAAAACAAACCATGCAAAAGCAGGAAACAGAATTTACCAATAAAGGCCGGTTTACGTCATTTTATGTGGCAAACCAATGCCTGACTCAAATTAGTGATGGGCATTTTGATTTTTTGACTGTTTTGGTGGGTCAGTGTTACAGTAAATGTAACATTTACATTTACTGTATGTAAAGTTTACATTTATTTACTTAGCAAAGGCATTTAGTCAAAGCGACTTACAAACAAAACGTACAAACAGAGCATTTAACAGTTTGCAATAACAAATAAACTTTAAACAATAAAGTTTAAGCAGTTGAATATTGTGTCATAATCAATATTCACATACTCATGCCCATCACTGATACAGAAACAGCTCCTAATGCAAAGCCAAATTCACATTTTTCTGCTGATGCTGTTTTGCAAAGTTAAATCCTCAAATCAATGAGAGAGAAGTAAAAATCTGAATAAGAAAACTTTAGCAATTTTTGCTGTATCAAACTGAAAGTATAAGTCAGTCCATATCAGCATATCAGCAATGAATGGCCATCTGTTATCAATCCAGAGTGGATTCAGTTTCCATGCAAAGAAATTCAGCCATGCACTGAAGAAAGTTTCTCTCTCACACACACACAGACACACAAAAGTCTCAAAGTGTCAGAGCTAAGAGCGCAAAATTAGTGCCGCTTAAACTTCAGCAGGGCAAGTAGAAAACTAGGAGTCCGGTTCACTCATCATCAAATCTTTCCCTTCAATCTAATAAAAGTTGCTGACAATTTTAGGAAGGACAGTTAAGGCCCAATTGGAACAACAGAACACGTCCTCTATAAACAACAGAGTAAACAAGAAATGTCAAACAAAATCTGGAGAGGAGAGAACCAGCCTTACCAGTCTCTGTTGTTCAAGCAGTTGGTCTGCCTCCTCCTTCTCTTTCTTATACAGGATCTCCATCTCTGTAAGTCTGAAAATAATACAGTGTGAGTGCACTGCATCAAAAAACTGCTCTCTCTTACGCTTGGTGTATTTTCCTACCACTACATAATCCCGAAAATCCTTCCCACAATTCATATGTGTTCACATACTATTTCTGTAAGAACTTAAACTGCACAAAAATGTAGATTTGGTCGTCTGTAGCTGTTGGGTGACTTTCTTATAAATGCAATGTGCTCAGCCTTTGTTTGGCTATTGCACCCTAAACTATATGTTAGCTTAGATATGTGCTAAAATATTCTGAGTTTGATCAAATCAAAGCACCTCTTCCTGTGTACTTCTATTATAACTGATTTTTGCCAAGGGACGAGTCTAAAATAATTTTTTTGTGATGGATAGACTGAATCCCACAAAAACGTGTTAAGATTCCATGACTACCTTTTCTCCATCTCTTGCTTCATGTCGATACCCTGTTTCTCCAGCAGTTCTCTTTGGGCAAAGGTCCAGTCCACCGGCTCCACAGGGGTCTCCGCCGTTGGGGTTTTCTCACGCTCTGCGCGAGCCTGTTCAGGGTGGTTGAACCGGAATACGTGGTTCTTTCCCATGATAATGCGGTTACCTGAGGAATGAGCCAGTTTTTACATACATTCAAACTGGTATATATAGTATAGTATGATTTAATATGGTACGGAACAGTACAGTATAGTGCAATATAGTACAGTACAGTATAGCACAGTATAGTATAGCACAGAACAGTATAGTATAGCACAGAGCAGCATAGTATAGCACAGAGCAGCATAGTATAGCACAGAACAGTATAGTATAGCACAGAACAGTATAGTATAGCACAGAACAGTATAGTATAGCACAGAACAGTATTTATGATAATTAGGAGAAATGAAGCAGCTGTCAGTGACTCACCTGAGCGCAGTTGGACTGCAGAAGTCACACGCTTTCCGTTCACATACGTTTCAGAACCCTCACACGGTTCCAACGTGACGATCACTATAGAAACAGCAGAGGAGCCATTAGCTGCAGAAGTGGAGCTAAACAAAGCAATATCTGAAATATCTGAAAGTGCTCTGTATGTTTTCACTTGCTGTAAAAACATTTGTGCTAAGCATGTCTGCTTTAGTTGCAATTATTTTGCATGTAAATGCAGTCTGCATACGAGCTGAACCAGTGCAGCAGAACTGAATGGATCTGATGATGTGAGACTCTTCTAACCGTGTCCGTTGGCGTTCCTCTCGCTGCGGAAGATACAGTGTTCCTCTTTGATGTGTGCCCCACTCAGAACGATGTCCTGTCTCCTCTCTGCATCTGCCTGACCCACCCTGTCAAAACAGAAGATATTTCATTCATCACAGAAATGAATCTAACATAAGCCTAGACTCACCCATTATAAGTAATGGCCCAGCTAACAATTTTAGGTTGCAAGAACGTTTCTGTAATATTTCCATTAGTAACAAAAAAAGTTAAAAGTTCTAAGGAACGTTCAAAACATCCAGTTTATTAGACTTTTTAACACTTTTAAAATTCTGTAAAGTTTTTAAAACGTTTCACTGATAATAATAATAATAATGTTTTAAATATATATAATAACATTAAAAAAATGTTTTACTCATGTTACTGCAAGAACATTTTTGATAAAACTGAGGCACCTTTTAGAAAATGTCAGCCAACATTCAGCTAGAAGAAACATGTGAGCCTGGCAGACCTTAGCTTTTACTTATTTTTATTGCTTATGTTTACAACTATAGCAGTATGATTTAAGAAGCTCTTGTAGCTTAGTTGGTAGAGCATGATATGAGCAACTCCAAGGTCATGGGTTCGATTCCCATGGGGTGCATCTACAGATCAAATCTATAGTTTGAATGGACTTTAAAGTGATTGGGATAAAAGCATCAATGTAAAATGTGAAAAATATATAACTGACAAACTCCTAACAGACAAATCTCAAGATCAAAGCAGTAAAACATCACTGTACCTTTCTACAACCCCGGAGATGAGAGCATTAAAAGACAACTCAGCGAAACGAAACAGAATATAAAACTTCTGACACTGACTGAAATGCTTTCATACCTTGTTATTCCATCTTTGATATAATACAGCAGACACTCTGACATCAAAGGGTCTTCATTCAGATTCACCAGGTGAGGGGTCTGTAGGGAAAC
>JAZGTK010014718.1:0-13586 GCA_036877625.1 Ambastaia sidthimunki
TTTTTATTAAGGCAGATAGTCTGACAGCAGAACAAGCTATTCTGCTGCTTTTTAAGTTTCTCTGGAAATGGGTGCGTGTTGTGAGGTTGTCAAACTTCATCTGCTCTTTTTGGGGGTTTACTGATCAAGTCCATGAGCACTGGCCACTTTCTCTTCCTCTAAGCTAAATAAGACACAGGGGCTCAGTTCAGCTTCACGCCATACTAAAGCTGATGGAACTGATTGAACCTGCCTGCCGTGGGTGTTTCCCTTCAATAATCCTCTGGACAGTCATTAGTGAGAGAGAGAAACATGCATTTGTCTGTCTGTCTGTCTCTTTCTCTTTTTTTCTCTCTCTTTGAGGCCTCTATGCCTCTATGTACATCTGTCTGTCTGTTGTACATATAAAATTAGATATCTGTGTGTGTTTGAGTGATTTGCCTGCCAGTGACTCATTTACTATTAGTGGCTTGTCATTTCATTAAAACCAATTCATTCAGCTTTCGCCGCTATCAGACCAACCTTACAAAGCTCTCTTGCTGTTTAAAACCTACATTTAAGAATCAGAACAAAGCATGTGTGCTTTTAAAAAGTCTCTGGAATATTCGCTCCAATTGTTGTACTTCTGCTTTTTTGCAATAATCTATTTTTAATGGGTTTACGTGATGTTACCATATTTTCATTGCTGACTGAGGCTGTGATTATCTGTTTTTTTTTTTTTGACAGCGAATCATTCATCTTTCCATTGATTTATTTTTTTGTACTTTGAAAAACTGCCATTTTACTTAATTTCTCAGGTTTTTGCTTTGTTTTGAATTTACAGCAATTGTTCTCTATCTTTTTCTTACCATTCAGGGTTCACCAATTACATGCGCAGCCCCGCCTGTGATGTGTTCAACCCTCAACACAATGAGGTTAATCAGGACATGGATCAGCCTCTGTGTAATTATTTTATAGCCTCGTCCCACAACACCTACTTGACTGGAGACCAGCTGCTGTCTCACTCCAAAACTGACATGTACGCCTGGGTGCTGCAGGCCGGCTGCCGCTGTGTGGAGGGTGAGGAGATATGTACAAGGCTAACACATGCCCTGGCTAGTTTCAGATCCTTCTGTTAGGTTCTTCTGGTAGCTGAGATTGTGATGAGGAGGGACACAACGTTTTTTTGGGCTAAAAAACTTTTATAGTTCATCAGATTGAACTGTCTGATAAGATCTGTGCTTTTTCTGTTGGCACACAGAGAGGTTTGTCTTTGCCTTTGTCTGATTTGTCCCTTTGACCTTTTGACCCTTCTTTAACTGTTCTTTCTGTGATGTGTGTTATGCAGTGGACTGCTGGGATGGTCCAGATGGGGAGCCCATGGTCCAGCATGGATACACTCTCACCTCCAAGATCACATTTAAATCTGTAATTGAGACTATCAACAAATACGCCTTCATTAACAATGAGTGAGTACAAATCAGTATTTCTTCTATTTCAGTCATGAGTTTATGGCTTGTGTAAGAGAATCAGTCATAATTATTGTTAATGGCTCAGTCAAGACATTAAATGCTAATTTACAACATCCATTTATTGTTTTTAAAGAAATATTTGTGTTATAGTATCCATATTACATGCTGTTTCACATTAAATTTTTATACATTTATACATCTGGCAGACACTTTTATCCACAGTGGCTTTACATTTTATCAGTATGTGCATTTTCTTATAAACCCACAACCTTGGATCATGCTATACCAGTTAAACTATATAGGACAACTATATAGTAGCCAGTATATAAGTATATTAATTGCAGTCATCATTTGTTTGCTAGTCTTCCATTTCAAACATTTTTAAGTTTAAACTAATTTAAACTTAGAATTAGAGCATGTTTCTAAAGAATAATCCTTGTTTCAGTGATCAGTTTCACAGGCTATTCTCAGGCTATTGTCTCTGGTAGACCGCTGATTGTTTTAATGTACAGTAGGGTGCTGTTATCTCCAAAACAATTTAAAAGAACTTGTCGACCCAGTGTTTGCTTTATATTTCTTTATCTTATGATTACTAGACATAAAGGCACCCAGTGAGCTGTGGATGGCATGAAAATTATGTATAATTTGTTGTGGAAAATTGTTTTATATTTCACCATGAGGTGATGTACAGTAATAATTTAACAGAACTTTCTGCACAGAGGCATGTAAACTCTATAAGAGCTCCCAGAATGCTACCTATCTGTTTCCTTAATGGTGTTTTTTCATTAGACAGCCACCTGTTTCAGCTAATGGCTCACCATAATGAAGTAAATGAGCCTTTTAGCACATGCACATCACATGCAAATTAAACTCACTGTTTCCCTTGACACCTGCTGAGACAGCATTGCTGTCGCTGTAGCCCTATATAACATATTTTTCCCTTCTCGCTTTTCTTTTTTTCTGTGTGTGTGTGTGTGTGTGTGTGTGTGTGTGTGTGTGAGAGAGAGAGAGAGAGATGGGAATGTCACTCATAGTGTAATGGTTTTCCCTATCTGTCCCAGTCATATGTGTCTATGATATTGCTTCTGTCTGAACATATTTAATTCTGTCATGGAGACCAAAATTATTTTTGGTACATAGAATATGCAACCAGGTCAATTAAAATGCATAGTCAAAAACATTTTTCCTGTTAGAAAAAAGTTTTTCTTGTTTTAATAAACTTCACTATATAAAAAAAAGACAAAACTAAAAATGTGTTTTCGTGAAATGTTTCTCTTTAATACTTATAGAAACACAAAGGAAATCCAAAGCAATTTTTGGAATATGAAATGTTTGTATTTCAGAACAAGAAAAAGTAGACCAAAGTGGAGTTTGATTTGTTGAGTGTGCAGATCATGCATGAGGTAAACAAAAGCTGAGACAGCAAGCAGCATAGAGAAACATAGAGAAACAACAAGCGACAGTAATAAAAGAGTAAAAGTGAGATAGCTAAAGCGAGAGAAAGCACATAGCCAGATGATGAAAGAAATAGAACAAAAAGTTGATGTTAAGGAAAGAGTCTGGAGGCTGAGTGCATCTGCTGACTCTTATAGTTCTCATGTTTGTGATTATTGTCTCCTTTATCCTCTCTCTCGCTTGCTCTCTCTCTCTCTCTCTCTCTCTCTTTTGCTGTGTCAGGTACCCAGTGATTCTGTCCATAGAGAATCACTGCAGCATTCAGCAGCAGAAGAAGATAGCTCAGCATCTAAAAGAGATCTTCAGTGACAAGCTGGATGTGAGTGAGGCCCTAAACAAAGACCCCAAGCAGCTTCCCAGCCCGAACTGCCTGAAGGGAAAGATACTCATAAAGGTACAGCCATGAACTCAAGGCATCTCCTCTTTATTTAAAGCAACACCAGGTTAAACTGTTTCTGAACCTGCTGTTCAAATCCACATTTCAAACATTCCCTTCTCTTCCTGGCTTCGGTTTCTTATTATATTCAGGGTTTTCAGAGTTTTGCTGTTGTTTTTAAGACAACAGTAGCAGAAAAATAATAATGAAAATTTATAAAACAAAATTAACTACGCTCAGATGTGAAATATTTCTTTGGCTAGATATTGTTTTTGTGTGGAGCACAACTTGCTCACAAGCCATACTGATGTATTTGTGGGCGACTCATTCTTTTAATTCTTCAGTTCTTTTCAATGATTCTGTCAAACTGATTCATAGATTGGTCTAAATGTTTCACTACAACACCAGAAAAAAAGAGCACTGAAAATACCACACTTCAGTTTTTAAGATTGTGACGATCTCACCAGTGTAAGGTGGATTTTGCTCTGAGACGGTGCAGCCGTCACTGCGCTAGCACAAAGTTTTTGGAGGTCAAGACAGATGGCACTGCCAGCCTGCTGCTCTACAGGACCCTCCCAGTTAAGCAAAGGATGATGCCAGACTCTTAAACCCAGCAGGGACCCCATGTGATTGAAGCACACTTCAGCAAATCCCTCCGGACTTCTTTTGATTACGCTCTCTCACACACACCTGCATTTACACAACATGCCCAAAGCACGTCACAGTGACATCAGATCGTGTCCTGTGCTCCTACACAATCTCTAGGTCAAAAGCACCATATTGATTCTGCCTTTGTCTTGTTCCTCTACCAGAGGCTATTATTTCCCCCTGGCATTCACACGAGTGTCTGTTTGTGTGTGAGAGATGAGCAGACAGGTAGAAAAGGGTCTGCGCTAGGAGTTTTAGGTTTAATGACCCTTTAATGGGCCTCAGCGCTCTCAAGTGTCTAAGCGCTCAAGCAGATGTTGTTTATCCTCAGGCAAAAATATGCAGCGAGCTCTCCAAATGATTCTCTGCTGTCACAGTAAAGCGTCTGGACTGCCAAACAACAGGTGACAATGAGCCGCCACTGTCATTAGGAACAGAGAAACAGGGTCAATGATGCAAACAAAATGTAGTTAATAATGTGAAATAATGGTTATATTTACAGAATGTAGATCTGAATCTCTCATTCACAGAGACAGGGACAGAGAAATTCACAGACAGGGAGATTTCCTCAGTCATCACCTGTGTAAGGCATCCAGAGATTGATGTATCCCGTTCATGTATATGATGATTTAAAGGCCATGATTGATAGAGGCAATGGGTATCTGGCTTTGGATACAGTAATATTATTTGTTACTCAAAACTGTGTTATTTTGTTATATTTTAACTGCTACTTTCTCTTGTATCTGCATTTCACTTTGGTGCTTTGCAGTTACATTGTATTTGTTCTGAGTTTGAATTTTGATTATGGTCCGTATTTAATCCCAAAAATATTCATGTGAAGAATTTAGCTGTAGGTATTTTGCATGAGAATATTGTATCATGAGATAAAGTTTCACCATTCCTTTAACATCAATTTTTGCCAACAAGGTCTCTCATTCAGGTAGTGACCAGCTTCGGACAAGAGCTGTAGGGTCATAGCGTTTGGCATAGCTGTATTTTTGCAGAGGTGTAACTACATTGGCTTTAGGGCTGCACACAATGCTGGACTTTTTATTCAGCTGTGGCCAACAGCCATTAGTATCAATACCTGAGCTGCCGTGTCAACACACACCTGTGAAACACCTTGTTAAAAGGTCACATTTAATCTGGATTATGATGGAATTGAGCTGTGTGTGTCTCTATGTGTCTGTAGGGGAAGCGTCTTTCTCCATACCTGTCTGCAGATGCTGAGGAGGGTGAGGTGTCTGATGATGATAGTGCTGATGAGATTGAAGATGACTTCAAGCTAAAGAACAGCACGGTAGGACTGGAACACAAGCACACACACATCAGGATCGGACAAAATTCAGAGTTAAAAAATTGACCCCGCTTTCAATTTTTGAGTTGGAAATTGAAATGAATTGGCCACACAAGTGTGCGTGTGCGATTTGTGTGCGCTTGGACAGACAACAGAACAAATACAGAGACCATCCAAAATGTAATAAAGGCTGTTCAGATCTGAAATAGCTTTTGTTAGCTGTTGGTACAAAACCTACAAGTCCTGATATAATCACATTTCACTTGCATGCACAAACTCGCTTGCAAACAGCATTTGAAGAGCAAATTCACTGTCAAACTATCTATTATCATTCCTGCTACATCATTTTTCACTTTTTCTCAACTCAAGCTGCTATGTTGCATTTCTCCGTGTTCTGCCAAACCACCTTTTTTTCCACACATTATCACCCTCTCTCTCTCTCTCTCTCTCGCTCTCTCTCTCTCTCTCTCTCTCCACCACAATGAATCTCACTCCTGACAGTTTTTTGTCTGGCTGCCTTGCCACATTGTTCTGGCTCACAGTGAGCCATTGGTGTCAGTCTTTAAAAGGCGATCAATCACAGCCCAAACACCCAGCAGGCTTCTGTGTGTGTGAAAGAACCTCCAAACAGGCAACACAAACAGCAGCAGAAAGACTATTGCCACAACATTGCCAAGAGATGCATCTAGCAGCATTGCCATTGGCCCAATTCAGTCAGTGACAAGCCTCTGGCTTTTGACGCTGAAATCGATATTTAACATGCAAGACTCAAATTGAGGCACAAATTGATTTCCCGGTTAAGTATTTTTTCTAAAACATGAACTCTCTTATTGCATTTTAATGTATCCTTGCGAAATATTTGTTATTTTGATAGGAGTAATTAATGTTTAATGATCCACTTAAGAAGTCGTTACTGAGAGCCAATTAAAGGTTTCTATGCTTTATCTCATTATACGGCTACTTAAATCTGTCAGGAAACGCAAGAAAAGCGTTGTATCTCTGTTGAGCTTTGACGTGGCTTTAGTTTCTGATGGGAGATTTCAAGAAGATGAAAGAGAGAGAGAGAAATGGGCAAATAGATGGATGGACAAATAGATGGATAGAATCTAAACATTGATTTATGTAATGAGCTTTGATGATACATGATTCCAAAACAGAATTCTGGGTTTTGATGTTTAATATGAAATAATGGTTCATTAATACTTATTGAGGTAAAGATACACATTTATTAATGGACACCATTTTTATTTATCTATGGACACCATTTTTATTTTTCAAATGCTTGATACAGATGAACTTTAGATTTTTATACCCCACTTTTCTTTTTTCACTGTCTGTATTTCAGTCCAATGGGCCCAGTCAGCACCAGGTAGAGTCCCACATCAGGAAGAAACTAGACTCTCTGATGAAGGAGTCTCAGATCGGGGACAAAGAAGACACTGACAGCTTCTCTATCAGAGCGCTGCTACGTGCCACCCACGAGGGCCTGCAGAAAAACCTGCGCAAGGTACCACATTACATTACTAAGTTAGGCTGGCTCTGAGAATGCTTTGTGTTTTTTTTCAGTTCTCTGTAAAGATGGAAGAAAGGATAGAGGGAAGGAAGAATTAGAATACCTAATCAGTGCACACACTTTAGACTTGCAATCCAGAAAGAGACAAAGCGTCCCTTAATTAATATTCGTTCTGCCTCCTTTCTTGCCCTATTATTAGACTTTGCACTCTCTAAACATTCATTTGATGTGCGTGGAGGGATTTTCTCTCTTCTCCAGTGTGTCTGCATAATATTTATGAAAAAAAAAAACACAGAGATCCATGAAGAGAATGCTTAAATTAAAAGTCTGTCTGGAGATAATTTCAAGTATGTGTTGTATTAAATTCATGCTTCACTGTAAGAACAGCCCTCTGACGACATGACCCCAAATATTAAGTTTTAACATTAGAATGCTTGACTGAGAATTACATTTTACAGGTCTTAACCCATATTGTTCTTCTTCTCTTCATGTTCTTCTATTAAATTTTCTTTTGTAGAATAAAAAAGATGTTTTGCAGTATGTCCACCCTTATCTTCCCATGCAACGAAAGTACATTTACATTTATGTAATAAAAATAAGATTTTTATTACATAAATGTTCCCTGGGTATCAAACCCACAACCTTTGTGCTGCTAATGCAGTTCTCCACCAGTTACAAGATACAAGATACAGTGTAGACAATAGACCAGTGGACCACACAACCCACATATCGTACTTTTGAAATATTATTGTTGCTTGGGTAAAATTTGTAAACTGTACAAATTTGGTGTTATAATCAGTCACAAGACACACAGGAACTTAACTCTCCATAGCCAAAGGTCAAGATTTTCAGTAAACACCAACTTAAAATTGGCCTGTGCCTCACACAAATGAATGTACAGGTATGGCTTCAGAAGATTAGGAATTTAGTCATATGGACTAATTTGATGGCATTTTTACCTTTTTAGAGCCTATCTCTATATGCTTCTGCTGCAGAAAAAGACCAACCTGAAAAAGTAATTTCAAGGAAATAACAAAATTGTAGTGGTTTGCAATGACAAAACTTTGATATTGAGTAAACAATTATTTGACATTTCTTAATGTCTGTAAAATTATTATAATTGTGTGCGTGTGTGTGCGTGTGTGTGCACCTTTCAGAATTCCAAAGATGGTATGAAGAAATCCCAGAGTCGCTCTTTTATCAGCAACCTCAAGCATAAGGTCAGTGTAAAGTCATTAAACTCTGATTCTCTCTCTCTCTCTCTCTCCCTCTCTCTTTCTGCTGCAGCTCTCTGCTTTTGGCTAAATAAATGTGTTCTCCCCATTCCCTGGAGGAAGAAAGATTTGAAGAATAATCACTATTGATATGTGTAGAATCAATCAAGGTGTGTCAGCCATGCTGATCAGGTATTCGAGTGCTACGGCTGCTCTCGGATCAGTAGCAGATAGATGTACTCCACAGAGAAGTTTGTGATGTTCTCAGATCTGCAGTTATGGTACAACAATAAGGATGGTCCCATTGGACTGGAGCCATTGGAGGAGATTCAGCCGCTGCTGCTTTGTCACAGTACCTTGCATTTCATAATAATTGTTTTCTGTAATGCACTAAGCATCATCATTGCAAATATCTTGTTTATTTTAATCAGCTGTTGATCTACTGATTTACCAAGAAAACACAATCTCAGCACAAATTAGGTAAAAATAGCGACAATTACCTAAATTGATATGGTGATGTGGTTGCCTGAAAGTGATGTTTTGATGTGCCAGTGAAAATGTTGGCAGGCCAAGTAAAAAACAGGCCTAAAACATTCTAAAATCCTTGTTACACCTTGATTATTTCATTTTATGAAATTTCTTCTGCTCTGAGGTTATATATGGTATTCATACTTACTAATCACACATGCTGATATCTGATAGTCACTTAAGCATTGATTTCCTGAATGTGTGTGTACACAGATAATGACGGTTCTAAACTCTAGAGAGTTTCAAATTTCATCCACTGCATAAAAACTTTCCAAGCACATTATTCATCAACATCTCATATATTGAATCTGATCCATGTGTAATTCTGCACCTCAAAAGTGAATCAATGAAGCAAGCAAACACAGCTTGCGGTTTCTGCCCAATAAGTTTGATTGTGGGTTATTGTACTGAGCCGTCTACACATTGATTTTTTTTATTAAAATGTAATCAGGGTTGTCAGGGATATGTGGTGGGGTCTCGTTTTCCTTAGATTGCATCCGTCTTCCTCATTCCCACAGGAAGTGGGCGGACACGCCTCTTGTGCACGTTTGATGTTTTCACCCACTCTCAACATTACCGTTTTTGTGTGTGTGTGTGTGTGTTAAGGTTCCTCTTTTGTTAGTAATGAGCCCAAAGCCTGTAATTACTGTGGCTGTTATGCACTGATTCTCAAGTCCTAAAAAGTTACATGATTCAAGCAATATTCATGCCTGGCAAGTGTTAATCCCTTAACACTTGTGTGGTTATGTTAAGTATGGCCTCTAAAACAGGCCTGTGCTATTCTTTTCCTCTGTTGTGTGTAGGAGGAATTTCATTAATTCCCATCCGAATTTACAGGAGTAAACATTCCTTCTATGTATTTACTAGCTTGCTGTGTGTGTGTATCCACAGAGACATTCCAAATCAAGGCTGAAATGTCAGAGTATTGAAACAGACGATGATGGGCAGCAGGAGACATCAGGAGGACAGTTCAACAGGTGTGTTAATTGCCTCCCTTTTTCACAATGTTACTTCTGGAACTAGCTGTCTAAAACTTCAGTCACTTGAGACTGAACACAAACAGGCATCTGGCTGTGTTTTTGCCTGTTAGGCATGTGTCTAAAGCTGAATACCTTATTAGGAAAACCAACACAGTTTTAGAGTGAATGTTAACAGTCCATATATCTCAGTCCATATCTCTCGCTGTCCATATATATGTATATATATGTCTTTTATATACATACTGCACTGTGGTTGTGGCCCTGGTCTTTCAGCTGAGATGATTCAAGCAGCACACTCCAGCACAAAGATTGAGAGACAAAGTGAAACACTACGACAGAGGGCAGAGACTGAAAATCACATTGAGCATACACAGTGTTTCATGAAAAACCAAAAATGCTGAAAATTCTGTCTGTGTGTCTGCAGATGCCCTAAAGGGGAAAGTTATTGATGAAGACATATATCAGTTGGTTAATATTACATGCTCAGAGAGTCTGTGTGTGTTTGTATACTTTGAGGGTGTTTGACTGTTATGTTGCCTGGTCTTTGATGTCATTCCCTGTGATATCTAAGCTGCTTCTTTTTGACAGTGTGTATATGTGTTCGAGTAGCAGTCTAGGATTTAATTGCATGTAATGGTGAGATGTTCATGAATGTTTTTCATGTGTTTGTCTGTCTGTAGGGGTGGAAGAAGGAGGAAAACGATAAAGCTGAGTAGAGAGCTGTCAGATCTTGTGGTGTTCACCAACTCTGTGGTGTCTCAAGAGTGTTTGGATGAGGGTGAGACTTTTCTTCCTTTTCATTTGGTTGTTTTCTACTGAGAATTATGCCTGGAATTGGAAACGTAAATTAATTAAATTAGGATTTAGATAATTATATTATTTACAAGCAATAGTTTTACTTAACATTTTCTGGTTGCCAGCTATGCAGATTTTTTTTTTTAGCAGAAACATTTTCTATAAACTATGTATTTGTGTACTTTTTTTGAATTGTTCTTCTGAATTTTTTTGTATTTATCTTGTTTTTCTCACCTGTATTTTCTCTCTCAGGATCGCCCTATAATGTTCTGTCATTCAGCGAGACGCGAGCTCAGCACCTGGTGCACCATCGTGCCGAACGCTTCCTGACTTTCAACCAGAGGCAACTCTCTCGTATCTATCCCTCCGCCTACCGGATCGACTCCAGTAACTTCAACCCACAGACATACTGGAACGTGGGTTGTCACTTAGGTGAGCACTCTGAGCAGTGTGTTGTCCAATCAATGTTCAAGGATTTTGAGGTCAGTTGATATTACCTCAATCAACTTGTGTGGCCGGTCAAAATCTGAACTGCTGATCCAGCTGTGTCAAAGATTTTGAGCCATAATTTTGTAAAGGATTCAAAAACAGTCGAGTTAAACCTATATTTCTTGTCCCAACATGCCTGAGTCATTGTCTGACAGTATTTATAATGCTCTCAGTATTTATAATGCTCTGTTTGTTTTGTCAAATTTAGCAGACTGAGGAATTGCACTTATGACCAAGTGGACCCTGTTGACCTTTTGTTAGTGTGTTTATGTGCACATGCTGTGTGTTTTAGAAGTTCCCTTCGCACTGCCATATGTTCCCTGCTGCACATACCATCTGGGTCTTGGCTGATGAATTAACAATTTGGCCAACGTGTGCAATTTTACTTAAAGAGAGACAATTAAGGAAAACACATATGCACTTTTCTCCTGCCCACATAAACTCCCCAAGAGAATCACAGAAAGGGACACACACACACACACACAGTATTATTGTTTTCTCTCTCTTCAAATACTCATCCTGTATTTGGGGATGAATACCCTTTATTAATGCTCCATTTTCCTCTGTCTGGAGAAACTTCAGGATAGAGAAACTGACACAGACGGGATGAAGCAAGAAAAGATCAGATGGGAAGAAAATTGAGAAATACAAAAAGAGAATCAATGTGTGGTATACGTCAAGAAAGGAAAAGGTGCAACAGGGTGCATAGCCAAAGTAAAACCAGGAAACGTGTGTGTCATTGTTTGTGTGTGTGTGTGTGTGTGTGTGTATGCCATCATAAGGGTCCAATAAACAAGAGTAAATTGGAACTTGTGGAGCCGCAGCTGAGTTCTGCCTGGATTTTGCCCCCTGATTGTTTATTGAGTAAAATGTTTACCAGGCCATGATGAAACCTCATAGTTTGTTAAACCACCCAGTTTAAAACCACCCAGCTGAACAAACACATGAAATTGTAATTATTATTTTAAAAAATGTTTGAGAAAAGGAGGGAAGGAAAGAAAAAATAACACTTGAAATGAGGGAATTAATTAAATAAGATTTCTATTTTGCTTTATCTACAGTGGCTTTGAACTACCAGACGGAGGGCCGTATGATGCAGTTGAACAGAGCCAAGTTTATGGTGAATGGAGGCAGTGGCTACGTGCTCAAACCTGGAGCAATGAGTAAAGGTACACATACAGTATTCATTTCATCACTAGTCATGTGCAACCGCTGTGCCACTCTCGGCCGTGCTACTCCTGACTGTGCCTGGGCTTGGCTGTATCACTCGACTGTGCTACTTAACTGTGCTGCTGTAATCCTAGACCCTTTATATTACAGCATACACAGAGCTAAGGTTACTTTAAATCACTTATACAGAACGGATTATGACATGCTCTGATAATCATTTACAGGCTCATTCAACCCACTGCATGATGATCCACTGCCTGCAAATCCTAAGAAACAGCTGGTGATAAAAATCATCAGTGGACAGCAGCTGCCCAAACCTCCGGATTCAATGCTGGGAGACCGTGGAGAGGTGAGTGGATAACGCCTACTAACAGTACATTACCAACAGAAGCCAGTTCAGAGGAGTACAATGTGTGTTGTTTCTAGTACAGTATATTGAATGGTTTATTCAATATACTGTTTATCAGTTAAAAATGATTTTCTGAGAATGACTGATTTTATCCACAGATCATTGATCCATTTGTGGAGGTGGAGATTATTGGTATTCCAGTGGACTGCTGTAAAGAGCAAACTAGAGTTGTGGATGATAATGGTATGATTTTACTGCTTTTGACTGTATGTCAAGGATTTTGTTCATTTAAGAAAAGAAGGTGAGAGTGTGTTATTTTGTTAACCTTCAATATGAATGTTAACGCAGGATTTAACCCTGTGTGGGAAGAGACCCTGTCTTTCACACTTCACATGCCTGAGGTGGCACTGGTGCGTTTCCTGGTCTGGGATCATGACCCTATTGGACGAGACTTTGTAGGTCAACGGACTGTAGCGTTCAGCAGTCTCATGCCAGGTAAATCAAACCCACAACCTTTTGAGCTACCAACTGAGCTACAGGTACTACCAGAAACTACCTACTAAATTCTTAGTATTTTTTATTGTTAGTAAATTTTTATTGGTTTTCTTTAAAATAAAAAAAGTTAAGGCTAATTTTTGTAGCTAGAATTTTATGTATCCTAAATACACAGAATAAAAAATACAGTTTCATACTCCATAATCTGATAGTTTGATTGGCAATTAATGCACAATAAATATAGTCTATTTGCAAGATTTATTTACTTTAATTTCTTTACACATCACATCTCATATTTCATCTCAAGCATGCTCTTCATTGACACTGTTGTATAGTTGTTTTCTATTGTAAACTTCTTGATGAAACTTAAGAAATAAAATTACAACTGAGCAACATAATAATATTGATATTAACGAGGAATGAATAATTGTTAATAATATTAATAATTGGTATAATTAGAAATGAGAAACTGTAAGATTTCTGAAGAAGGTATTTGAATAGATAAAATTAATGCTTAAAAGGTGACCACTGTTTTATTATAAAATCTGTATAACAACAACAAAGTTATAACCAAATATTTTTCCCTAAATTTTCCTTTTATTGTGTCGATAATAAAGTACATAATTAAAAAATATATACAGATAAAAAACTGAAAACAACAGGACACTAAAGGAAGAACAGACCATGAGGATGAGATTAACTGAGAAGAGAAGCTAAAGTAATCAGGGTCATTAGTAAATAGCATGTGCAGTGTGACAGAGTGATAGCGGTAGGTTACCGTATCTTTGACTGGTGTCATATAAAGCATGTGATTGGAGTAATGGAGGCCCAGGGTGCTGCTGTCGGA
>JAZGTK010014719.1:0-13586 GCA_036877625.1 Ambastaia sidthimunki
AATACAATAAGATTTTGTGTATAATGAAATAGTTTGTTCATAAGACAGTAGTTCTTCCTGAGTGCAATTCGCATTTTATGATTCGACAAAGTTCTCAGGGACCATTAAAAATATTTCTCTCTAAAACCTTTATTTTAGGAAAGTTCTTGTAGCTCAAGTGGTGGAGTGTTGCGTTAGCAGCGCAAAGGTTGTGGGTTCGATTCTCAGAGAACACACATACTGACAGAATGTATACCTTGAATACACTGTGAATCGCTTTAAAAGCGTCTGACAGATGAATAAATGTAAAAGCAAAGTGGAGAAAACAGTATATACACTTCAAATCGATTGTGAATCACTTTCATTCTGTGTGCAGATGTTTGCAGAGTTTCACCTCTTTCACACAAAGAGTTTTGTGTGACACACTGCACAGTACGGCTTCCCTCCCTGCTCCTTAAACACACCCTGACTCAGCTGTCGAAGGCAGAACGCACACAGAAAATGCTCGGGGTGAAACTTGCGGTCGAGAGCAGCAATGCAGCGACCGGTTATGGGCTCCCCGCAGGTTCCGCAGAGAGTCCCCTGTCTGGAGTGATAGTGCAGCGAACAGAGCGGTCGACCGTCCAACTCAAGAAAACAACCGTCGGTGAAAGGCTTCAAACAATCCTGGAGAGAGAGAGGAGAACCGTAGGAATGAGAAATGACATTTGAGAACTCTTTTATATCTTAATTGTTCTCAGAGACCACAGAAAGATTAAATAAAGGGCAAATGAAAACATTTGTTGAAATCTCCAGTTTCACAGATCTTTCTCATGAGAAAAAGACCCCAGTAATCATGTGCATCTGCTGTAAAGTTCAAGAAATAAATCTGCACAATGTCTCAAATATTTCTCATCATTTTATTCTAAGACCAAATTGTTTTTTAGAAATTTTACAGTAAACTTATGAGTATAAATACAGATGTGAAAAAAATATGAGACCTCCATTAAAGTGAATGACTTTTTTTCTTCTGTGCAAAACAAAAGAAGATATTTTGAGAAATGTGTCAGTGGTTTTATGTCCATGCAATGGAAGTCAATGGGTGCCACTGTGGGTTACCAGCGTGCTTCAAAATATCTTTTTTTGTGTTCCTCAGAAGCAAAACGTCACACAGGTTTGAAATGACACGAGGGTGAGTAAATGATGAAGAAATTTTCATTTTTGAGTGAACTGTCCCTTTAAGATTCCTAAGCTATGAAAGAACTTTTCCTCTGGGTGAAGACAGTGGGAGGCATAAAGAAATAAGTGTATTAACGCAACATTTAAAATTAAGAAGAATATTCGCTTAACGTTCTAGAATGACAGATTAAACAGGTGAACAATTCACCTTTAAAGCTCAGCACAATAGAACAGACTGACTGACTCCAAATTCCGTATTTATAAAAACGGAATCACATGATTGAATAGCATTCCAGTCTTCCAGCCCACCAGCTCACTCACCGCACAGACAAAGCAGTCGGGGTGCCAGGTTCCATTGGCTGCAGACAGATAGTTCTCCTTGACTGGTTCTCCACAGCCAGAGCATTTGGGTGCAAAGAGGCGGTAGAAATCCCTGGAGCAATACGGTTTTCCACCCTTCTCCATATAACCTGGCAAAACAAATCCATTAATTATGAATGCTAAGATGACTCTTACAAACCATTGTGTAGCATGTGTGGGGTGTTGGGATAAACTGGAATGTGTTTGCAAGTCCCGCGTGGCATGTTGTCTTACCATCAGGTCCAAACAGATCTCCACAGTGAGTGCAGAAGAAATGTTCGGGGTGCCACGTTTGATCCATCGCTGTTAGAATGTTCTGAGCAACACAGACATGCTTGATTATTTCCTACTGAATGAATATTTGGGACATAACAGATTTGAAAATGCAAGACAGTGACATTCAGACATGATTCCTTCCTCCTACCTATTTAATTATTTGTATGTATTTTTTTAATATTATTATTATTTTATGTATTTACTGTGTTTAGCACTTTGGAATTGGTGGTTAAAGGGGGGCTTGGAGAGGGTCCATCTTTGTATGCAAGTATTTTGACTTTATATTTTTATATATCTTCTGTGGATAGTTCAGGACCATAAAATGTTCATCCAATAGGATGTCCTACACTGTCAAACTGTATTTGCATAACTACGTATGTGGATTACTGGAGGAGGCGTGGCTTTAAAAAGAGCTCTAAATAGAGAGTGGGATCTTTTAAAGCTAGTTTGCTATTGCTAGCCTCTCTATAATATAATATATAATAAATCAATATAAAATAGATTTAACAAACAGAATGTGCTGGAGCTTTCACAGAGAAAGATAAGACGGTCACCTGAGTAATACACCCTTTGCAGTAAGCACAGCGGGGGGAGAAGAGGTTTTGATAGTCCTTCTCGCAGTACGGTTTGCCTTCTCTCTCAAAGAAACCGCTTGTGCCAAACTCCTCCTTGCACATCGTACACACAAAGTGTTCTGGGTGCCACACCTGACCCAGAGCTGTGATCATCTGCATTACATTTGATACACACGCTAAAGAGGAGCAACAAACTTGTGATCAAAACAACGTCTGTCTGTATATATTTACATAGTACCTTTCCTGCGATGCATTTTCCACAGGAAGCGCAGTGGCCTTTGGCAGCTGTGTGGACCCCCATCTTCTGCATGTCTGAACTAAGAGAGCCCAGCAAATCGTCTATAGCATCCACACCCTTGGATAATGTTTTGGACAGAGGTGGATGCTGTTGTGTCTTAGGTTTGCCATTTTCCTCTGCTGGCTCTTTTCTAGCACATTCTGCAGTTACTGCAGGGTTTCTGTCCTTTATCGACTTGCGGGAAACTGGAGGCGGGTTTGATGTGGATATTTGTTCTGGAACCTAGCAAATAAAACACATTAGGTCAGTTTCAAGCATTATTAAAGATATTTTATGATGGTTTTAATGACTTAGAGATGCTTATGTGCTGACGCTGCCCTCTTCTGTTGATACTATTTAAGTACATCCCAGCTAACAATTTTAGGCTGTAAGAACGTTTCCCAACGTTTCTATTAACTAATCAAAACGTTACACTGTTATTTTGAAGGTTCTACTAATGTTCAAAACGTTCAGGTTTTTAGACGTGGTATAAAAGTTATTTGTTGTTAGTTATTACAATAACTATTCAAACATTTTTAATTCTAGAACGTTTATAAAATGTTCCACTAACCACTTGCGATTAACATTTTTAAAATATGATATAAAACGTTAATATATAACATTCTGCTAATGTTACTGCAAGAACATTTTTGATACCTTTGACAGAACATTAGTCAATGTTCTGAAAACGTTCCCTGTTAGCTGTGACTGGGCAAAACGTAAGTTAAAAGAATCAAGGAACCGAGGTAGATCTAATCTGTTTCTCACCTACCTCGAGATCTAAACCCAAAAGCTGGTTCATGATGGAGTCTAACTCTCGTGTGGCTGTGGTGGGACTCATCAGTCCTGCCTGCTCTGCCTGTACAGGACCTGGAAGATCACTAGAAACAGATTCCTCCACTCAGTGACCAGTCAATGGAGCGTAATGCTCTGTGTTCATCTCAAAGGAGGTGATGTAAACAGACTATATTAATTCTAGATAAAGGTGCAGGTACCTGTAGGAGTGATTAACAAATGCTGCTCCTTTTTCAGAAGCAAGACCAGAGGAGTCAGTCTGTGATGGGCAGAAAACAGCATTACAATGAATCATTTTTTATCTTAAAGGGATAGTTCACCCCAAAACTGAGAACTTGAAAATAGAATCTAATTGGCCTGAAATTTCATTTACATGTTCAAGCTTAGTTGCGTTGCCCCCTTTAACTGAGGCCCCCGGTATGAGAGTTTTGGGTGGAATGTTTGCAGGAACACTTGAAGTCTGTGAGGAGGTCCTGCCCAGCTCCTCCAAAAGCATGTCTGCAAGGAGCAAAATGACACATAAGATGCTCATGAAATGACAGTGATCAGTGACACTGATAGATTTCACACTTAAAACAACAGAGACATTTTGCAACACTGTTACTATGGCAGTCATTTCTATGTGCTAGTAGGTGGGGTAAAACTAGAAGGTAAAACCACTGTAGCAATCAAGGTCATTTCCTGAGGAAGTGAAAAAGCACGTTGCCTCTGTCATTGCAACGGATGCAGAACATAGAAGATGACAAACAACCTCTTGAGTTAAAACCATTTCCACAATTCTGCTGATCCAAAAGTGACTTAAATATAGACTTGGGTTGACTCACTTAAATCAGATTACCAAGAAAATGTGGACACTTAATTGTTTCACAAGAATTTCAAAAGATCAAGATGATTTTATTTTCAATAGTAAACTTAATACCCTTATTACTTCATACGGGAAGCAAAGTGAATTTAATCCTTTATCCTCATCAGTTTATACCAAATTGTTGCCTGTGGAATAGTGTATAGTTTGTTTTTTTTACTGTTTTTAACTGTTATAACTATTTTGAAGACAACCCTTTCCAGTAAAAAAGCATTAGATTTAAACAATGCTGCAGTACTGAAGTCTCTAACACTATGGAGTAAACGTAAAAGTTTTGGGGTATGTGTTATTTGTGTGACATCTTGACAGTGGTAATGCGTTGACCCCCAAAGAATGTCTGATGTGTTAAGAAATATGTCAGGGAATATCTTTCACACATACCGATTGTTTGAGTTTTTAAAGATACAACCAAAGACGGTTAGCAAACGTAGAGAAAATACATTTAAAGGTCGATTAGCAAAGAAAAGAGAAACCATGCCTCTGTTGTATTTTGTAGAAAGAAAAACAGAAAGTAGTTAGATTTGCCTGCCACATGTTTAGAGGCATGACTTTGAATAAACCTTCAGTTTATATCTACAGTTAGAATGACACAGAAGTTTGAACTCACCAAGTTCATCCATGCTGGTGTGTAGAGACAAGCAGTGTGTTGTGGGCGTCTTGTGAGTGTGCCGGGTGATTGAACACAAGCAGCCGTGGGCTGAACCCACTTTCACACATGAAACTGATGTTGCTTCCTTTTTGTGCTCGTTTTATTTTTCATTGTGTAAATTGAAAAATTCAAAATGTGCAACATATAGGTTCAATGAAACATTCTGTACACAGTTAGGGAAACAATTTTTTGTAAAACCTATAAAAAATTTATCTAAATGTTCATCTAAACACCTGCCCACAGTGTGCACACACATTCATTTTATTTTAAGTTTTAAAAGTATTGGGTCACATCTAAAAATATCAAAACCAATAGATTTAAAAATACCAAACCAAGCATTTTCAAATTACTGATGCTAGACCTTTATTTCAGAACTAGCCTAATTCACTTTAAGTCTTTTTTCACATTAGTCAGCTGGTGTCATAATGATTTTTGAGAGTTGATGTAAGTCATTTACCGTCAAGATTACATATGTGCACACACAAATGACATATAAGTAATCACAGGTTTACTTCATCACATGTTCATGAGTTGGACGTCTGTTTCAGAGCCAATGTACTACGCAGTATTATTGTAAGACTACATTTCCCATAAATCATAGCTTTGCCGTGAAGAATTGTGGGAAGATAAACTTCCGATTTGGTGTTTTCGCTTCGTTTGAGATGTTATTCTGGAGCAAAAGACGAGCTGGGTAAAATGTTATTGAGCAGATGATTTCAGCCAGTGTTGTTAGTTTTCTTTGTAGCGAAAGGCATCACATACATCGTTTTCATATTGGTTGCGCACAGTTGTCGATGATTGACCGGAGCGGCTGCTTCTTAAAAGGGCAACAGTTCTAGCGAGTGGACCCCGCATACACTTGCACGGAGGATCATAATGAAGGTGTGCTGGTATTGTCCATTTTTTCTGTCACCTATGACTTTATTGCAGTTATCAAAAATGCATCGTGCATAAATACTTTATTTATAAATATGCATTTATTGTAATGTAATTTTTTTACATTAAGGCCTTTGAGGACCACTGTATTGTAACAATGGTAATTATTGGTGGTATTTTGGTGAAAACTATAGTAAACATGGTAAACTGTATTACTGTAAAAGCTGTTTCTGTGGATTAAATTAAAATACATTTTGTCTGCTGGTTTAAATCTAAATTCGGGAAAAGTGAAAGTCAGTACAGAATCGATTAAGCAAACAAATACACAAACATCAACTTATCTCTTATGTGGTTTAAGATAATCTCCCAGCCTGACCAGTTAGTCTTCAATTGGTTTAGGTGAACTTTCAAAAAAATTTTGAAACAAATGTTAGGGAAACATTCTTACAACCTAAAATTGTTAGCTGGGGACCTTCGGCATAATAATAAAACCCTCATAATCTTTCTCCACCTTCAGTCGCATTTGAGTGGCACCTGTCATCGTGATGTCATCTAAAAACTCTCTGCGCAGTCAGCGGCGCAGGGAGCTGGACGCCCGCAGGAGTAAATCTCGCGTGCGGCTTGGCTCGTGCCTGCAGAGATGGGGTCAGCTCAAAGAGGAACTGGGCTTCTCTCTTCACTCAGAGTTCGCCCAACATCTGCTGGACAGGTATAATACAGTCATGATGTTCTGCAGAGGATAAAGTTACCCTTACACCCACCAGATGACAGTTCATTGGATGGGCGATGTGGAACTCCAGCGGAATTGCATCTGCAGTTGTTGATTCTGGCTTTGAAGATGAGACTTAAATCTTTCCATTTGTTCTGATCCAGTTCCAGATCATACAGGGAAAATACAGGAATTATGAGTGTGCTTTAAAGGGAATCTAGACAAGAAAAACAAAGATGATGGTTTATGTAGTCTAAAACATATTCAGTTCGGGCCAACAGCCAAGTCTTCTGGTGGTGTGAACTTGGAAGATAATATGTGGTCTAACTGACGTTTATATGTGTTTTCTTACAGCTACATTTCAAGAACTTGTATCAAGTGTTCAGGTGAACTTGTGATCGGGGGTGGGTAAATGGTTTTTCATTTTTGATGTTTAAAAACATAACAAATGAAAAAAATTTTTGAATAACATTGTAATAATCAAACAATTATGTCAATATAATGTTAATTTAGAAAGGTACAACTGTACATAACAAACATTCTTAGAACTTTCAAAGTAACATTTTTAACATGTTACCTAATGGAAATGTTAGGGAAACATCCTTCCATGTTAAATTGTTAGCTGGGTAGTCTGCATTTGGTGTTTGTATCAAACATTTGGTTTTATTCTACCCTCTGAAGTTTGGCATGTGGCTTTGGTTTCTGTAGGTAATGAGAAAAGAGATGTCACAGGAATCCTGTCAACTACCAAGGAGTCTTTGCAGGAGCTTATCCTGTTTGTCCACAACCATGGACAAAAATGTCCCCTTTCACCTGTCCTGCAGTCAGAGACTGTTACAAACAGAGTGGAGCAGGATGTGAGAGGACATGAAGCAGGAAGAAGAGCTGTTGAAACAGAGTCCAAAGACTCTGAGGTGAACATCTGTCTTAAATACACTTGTGATGGTGGCCATCATTTTTCGTGGTCTCCTACGGAAAGAGAGGCTGAGAAACAGGAAATAAAGTCTAAAAATGTGAGGGATGGCGACACTGGAGATGTGGTCCAAAATCCAAAGAAGCTCAGACAGCGAGGCAGGAAGCTGATGAAGGAGCCAATCACAGTAGAGGAAGAGTTGGTGACTAAAGTGACAACCAGAAAACGACAAGGAGGAAAATCTGGAGTTACCCTGAATGAATCAGAAGAGAAAAATGAGATGGGGTCCGAGATTTCTGCAGACAACAAGAATGCGGGTGAGTAAGATTAAAATTACGATTTGAGTCTAACAAAGTGGTTGTTTTGTTGTTCAGAGACTAATCTCTGACTAATCTAGACTTGTGTTAAGAAGTTACAGTAAAAGAGGCCACACAGGATGTTGTCGTCCCACAGGAAGGAAGTGATGTAGCAGATGTCTTTCAGCTTACAGAACATAAGTATGTATCTCTGCATATTTCGTTGTTTAATTACATTTGTAATAATTTGTTTGTGCTTATTTCTCTTTAATCTTTTTGGTGCACACTATCAGATCACCAGCAGAAGACAGTGAGATGGCTGTGGATGATCTTGATAGGGATTGCAGTGAAACTCAGAGACCTTCAGAAAGGTTTCTGCTTTATTCCTCTACAATGAATCGCTGATTTACAAGGAAAGATTTCTTAAGTTCATGTGACTGTCTTCCAGCGGTGATGAAGCTGCAGTGCTGAATTTAACCAGCAGAGGGACACAGAGGAGAACAAGTACAGATAAACATAACGCCTGCAAAAAAGCAGGCGCACATAAAAATAACAGGTAATTTTCAGACCACAGACTTTGTAGAGTTTATCCTAATCCATAAATTTACCAAATTCATACATTTCTGTACCATGTTTCTCTCTCAGCCCGCAGTTTTTTAAGGATGACACGTCTCAGATCGGTGGCAGGAAGAAAAGGTTTGTTCTTTAATGGTACTAAGATATATTGATTGTATTTGTGTTATAATATTTTCAAAACTCACATGGTGCCTGTGTTTACAGGAAAATAACGCAGAAAGTCATTTTGCCTTGTGAGTTTGAGGGCTGCGATAAGATTTTCTCCAGTCGTCAATATCTAAATGTGAGTCAAGCCACTATTCACACTGCATGACATGTTCATTAATGTTAAATGGACCCAAACAGCCTGTGTTGTCCCGTATTTTGTTAACCTACACAGCTGTAAAATTGGAAGAACATATACTTTTATTCAAAGAAACACACAATGCATTGCTATACTTTTCTCCATATGCGCAACTGCTGGAAATCGAACTTGGGACCTTTGCGTTGCCAAGCCAATGTCCTACCAGTTGAGCTACAGTAACATGAACATGGTTTTAAATGAATAATTTATGAACCAATCACATAAACCAAATATTTATCAACATATTTAAATGTTTGTAACCAATAAGAAATACAGTTAGATTGAGTTTGTGGAAAGGTGACGGGACAGGAAGACAGAATGTCTCACAAACTGTTCCTCTTCTCAGCATCACGTCAAGTACCAGCACCTCCAGCAGAAGACGTTCTCCTGCTCGCACCCCACCTGCAACAAATCCTTCAACTTTAAGAAACATCTTAAAGAACATGAGAAACTCCACAGCAGTGAGTGTTCAGTCCATAAGAGTGTTTGAAGGGCCAGAGATTAAACTGAATGTTTAGCCAAAAAGGCCCCATAGTGCCTTCATCTAACATAGGGACTGAATGCTAGCCTTCCATTATTGCTCCTTAACATAACGGTTAATTTTTGACACAAAAAATTACTGTATACAGTATATGTACAGTATAATTTTGAACAGACGTAACGGGGTGGAAATACAATTATACTAATTAAGTCAGTGGATATATGAGTAGTAAGGAAGGTGATTTAATCATATAATATGGTAGCTTCTGCCATGTCTAATGTTTGCGTGGTTCTTTATGTTCGTGAGATCAGAGAGACTATATCTGTGAGTTCTGTGCCCGGGCGTTTCGAACCAGCAGTAACCTGATCATCCATCGGAGAATCCACACTGGAGAGAAACCGCTGCAGTATGAGTTTCATCTCTCTCTCTCTCTCACACACACACACACACACACGGCCCTTTGTTTATGTGCACTAGGCCCTTTGTTTATACCCAGGCTTACGTAACTAATTTTTGCATAAACGTTCCATAAATGTTTAACACAAGTATGTCTTACTGCTTATAGTCTCGGGTGGCACGTGTACAGACCACCAGGAGTCTGTTTGCTGACCATCTGATATTACACACCAGTCTACAAAGCAATTTCTTAATTTAAATAGCTTTAATATTGGCTGGCTTTAACCAACTTCCTGCAGTGAGGAACACCGGATATTTTATCACTCTGTCAGGAAACAAAGTCAAATGTAGTTACTGTATTGTTACAATGAACACTTTATTATATCACTGGGTTTTCTGCTTTTTGTTTACTAAGAACTTTGTCACAAGTAAACCAGATATCAATGGACAGAACAGTATTTTTAAGTCTGTGACATCAGTTAATACTTCATGATTGGCAGAAAATCTGATTTAAAGCTTTACATGCTGTGTTTCTCCATTTTAGGTGTGAGGTTTGTGGATTCACCTGTCGACAGAAAGCGTCTCTGAACTGGCATATGCGCAAACACAACGCTGAGAGCACTTACCAGTTTCCCTGTGAGATTTGTGGTCGTCGCTTTGAAAAACGAGACAATGTCACAGCTCACCGCAGCAAAAGCCACCCAGACCATAATACTCCCACCCCGGAAAATACGCTTTTCCCTGTCGTCCCCCTCTGACGTAGTCCTGCATCCCTGTGGGCCGCACAGATCTTCCCCAGACACTTTCAAGAACCACAGTATAGTATAACATTTGTGGTAAAGAAACACAAACTTTATTTGTGGATGATCGTTTGAGCCAGTTTTACTTAACAAACAGATATTTGTAATACTCATGTGATGGCTCTGTATAAGCTATTTATTAATCTCAATTTTTTTTTTTTTACGTTTTATGTCATGTGTTGCAAAGTGTGTGTTTCTGTGAAGCTGTCCTGTATTTGCATATTCAGGTCAGTCTGTTAAGTATTTGTCATTAATTTATCATAAATGGTTATTACATATTACATTTGAGTAACATTATAAGTAGTAAGTAGTTTTGAAAGTGTACAGATATTATTTGTATAGATGTTAATCTTTACATTTTAATACAATTTTAATACAAAATAATTGTTTTTTTTATACAAAATGTTTTGGGAATGTTTAATAAACTTATTATTACTAAAAATACAAACTTTTCGTCTTTGTGGCGATTTGGATAGCGGGATGTTGAAATGAAATAAATTTGCATAATTACAATAGTCCAACTCAAGAGTTCCCGCCTTTTTATAAAGTTCTGCGCTGACTGAAAAGTGCTTCGTCCAATGACGGCTGTGCATAGTAGGTGGGCGGGGTTTGCCAAAAAAGAACCTTTATCCAATTGGCTCAAATATTGTCGTTGGCAACAGAGTTGCCATGCCTACGCAGCTTTGCTCCGGTGACGCTTGAGTGACGGGAAGAGCAAGCCAATAGGAGCAAAGGTGGGCGGGGTTGTTCGAACGCTGTCAACTGTTCGTTTAAACCTTGTTACTCTCCGTAACACATTGGCCGCGGTACGGTCGGGGCAACTATCCGGAGCTTACCGGCAAAGAAAATGAGCCACATTGTTTGCACTGAAACTTCAACCAGGTAACACAATTTTCTGCGTTTCTATTCATAAAAACGAGTCTGGTTATTTTGTTGAAGCGTTTTCCCGGGAAAATGCCACATAATAGCCGCAGCAGTTCATTGTACGGCGTGCCACAATGACAGTGAAGGCTTTCCCCAGCGGTGCATCTCTGTTTCAGCGTGTCAGCATTGTGCTGTAAAACCTTTATTACTGAAACAAAGACAGTTTTTAGTTTGGTTTGGCATCGTATGGTGCTGTTGCACATCAGTGCAACATATATTTCCTTTCTGTATAGACTCTAAACGTGGTGCTTTGTGAAAGAAAGTCGCTACAATAAATGCTTGGCCAAGTGGTTACAATAAATGCTTGGCCAACATTTTGCGGTTCTTAAGTCAAACTTAACAGTTAAAATGATGGATTTGGTAGATTATTATATGTGTTTTGTGTATGCAGCTTTATAATTTTTGCCTATTGTTTCAGATCTTGCCTTTACTGTAAATGTATCAGTTTAGTTTCTCAAAAAGATTGTAAATGCAGCCAGTGTAGACTGAGAAATGTTGTTATGCTTTAAATGACAGGTCGTTTGTATTGCAAATTGCGAATGAATAAGTTTACTGTCAGTTTTGATGAAGTGGATAAAGAAAAAGCCCAACAGCCTCTTCAAAAGTGTGGCAGGTTATTTGTAGAAGCACATCCTGAGCCTCGGCCATGTGGTTTCAGATCTGCAGAGAATGGCTGCAAGCTCTGTGTTCATATTCTGTACAAAGTGAAAAGAGTTTGCAAACTCCAGTGACAGTGTAAAGCAGATCTTGAGCTCTTTTGCTGTGTGTTGTAAGTTCATGTCACGGTATTTTAACCTCATGATAAGAGTCTTGTGATGGAGACCGTCTTTGAAAGTGTCTTGTTTCTGTTTAGTGTATACCCTAAAGCAACCCAGGGATTCACAAAATCGTGACCTATATTTGCACTTACAGATACAAATAAACAAACCTTTGTAGATTTTTTACTGCAGGCCATATTATGGCTCATTTGAGAGCATTGAGATATGATCGAGATGATTGATAAAGAATACAAAAAGGCTTTTTATTCACAGAAATCAACCCTTCAGCCATATGATTTTCTTAATGCCATGTTAATATATCAGTGAAAGCTTTTAAAAGTGTAATTTTCGAGTTATTAGTGTCAATTATGTCATAAATTAAAAAGTGCATCATTTTTGTAAGAACGTATTGTACTGAATGCAAAAGCACTGGGCATTTTGAAAATTGCTAGTCAGTGCTCATAATGTCCTGTTTCACATCGTGTTCAAAGCTGCAGTCTTTTAACACATATTGGCTGCCTCTCATCTCACAATAAATGCAAACAACTTTAAAAGTCTGTAGTTATAAATTCAAATGTCAATATTTGGCTATCTGCATTCTCAGCCTCTTCCTGGGTATGTGTTTAATGAGGCTAATTTTAATATTATTACTATTGCTGTCATTATTATTTTATTATTACTTTTATTGGAAGCGGTAAATGGCCCAAAAATCTTGAGGCAAAGTCACACTTTAAAACACAGTTCAATAATTTGGCCAGGACAGTAGCTGGTTGCTGTTGCTTTTCCCTTTTGTGCTCAGAGATATTCACAACACAGATCTGCAGTGCCGCATGGGTTGCGAGTGTGAGCGTGCATGCATGCAGGATGCATTGTTTTCTGTTGTGTGGTGTAAGCGTTTCTCTCTCTGTTACAAATTTGGATGTCAGAGGAGGTGAAATATGCAAAAAAGGGGGGGGTTTGTTTAAGGCAGTGTGGGTGATTTTTATTTTTTTTTCATCCAGTCCGAATGCAATGATAGGATGTTATACTTGCCTGTCAAACTATGTATTTGAGTACCTCTGCGCTCTGTTGGAGGAGGCGTGCCTGAAAAGAGGGCGTGATCTTATGCTTTCAAAGCTAGGTTGCTATTGTTAGCCTCTCTAAAATTGCCTACTCCACGTTTAATCATCCGTACACAAAAACGCTCTGTGCATTGTAGACATCTGGGTATCTGTATGCTCCACCTAAGGGAAGAGTCCATCCACAGCTCCTTGTTCTGGGGACCATAGAGGAGTTAACAGTGGCTGCATCAACTCCATACAGGGCCTGTTGGGTCCTAGCTGGTCTGGCATATTTTAAGTCGAGCTGGATTCATTATCAAGCCCCTGCTAGTTTGACTGAAAGAGGCTAGGCACATGAAAGCCAGCGCAGTCTGAGCTAAGAGGGATCATCCAGGGACACCCTGTTGCTTCTGAAGACCAAGTGAGAGGGAGGAGAGATGGATGGAGACGGGCAGAGCGGGAGGTGGTGGGTGCACACTACTTTGAATTTAAATTTGAATTGGTTTGAATCGACCCTGTTGATTAGACATGAACCTGCTGCGT
>JAZGTK010014720.1:0-13584 GCA_036877625.1 Ambastaia sidthimunki
AAACAGGACACATGAAACAAGCTGTGACAAGCTGTAAGTCCATTACATTTATCAAATTCTGTTCAACTATTACTGATTTTTGTGGTGTACATCTGTATAACAGCAACAGATTTTATGAAGGATTGATTCGATTGCTGGTTTCTGACCTTCTTGATTCAAGGTAACTAGGTTACAGTGTAAAAAAAAAAGAAAATAAATTAATTAAAGAAGAACCAGCTGATGGTTTTTGGTTGCATCCCAGGTTGTGTGTTCCTGTAGCTCAACTGTGTGTTCCTGTAGCTCAATTGGTGGAGCATTGCGTTAGCAGTGCAAAGGTTGTGGGTTCGATCCCAGGGAACACAAGTACTGATATAAATGTATACCTTGATTTCACTGCAAGTCGCTTTGGATAAAAGCGTCTGCCAAATGAACAAATGTAAATGTGTTTACTCCCAAAAAAATACGCTGGTTTTAATCAAGAACTTTAAATCATGTAGTTCCATTATATAATGTTTACTAGATAAACAATCTGAGCACATATGCCTGTACACATTAAAATACGCATCATCAAATGTTCATTGAAATTTGAGTACCTTCATTCTACTGGATTTCACACGAGTTTAGAGAGTCTAAACTCTCTAAACTCTGTTTGTTAGAGCCAACAATTACTACAACAGTATCATTTTTTAACTAATCATTTTAAATTTAAAGCTAAATAAAGCCTTTTTTCAGCATTATTTAATGACCTGTATGGAAAGAAGGCAATTGACACTAGGGCAATTGAAAAAAAGTCACACGTACAGAAGGCCCATATGTGTGCAAATGAAAATCAACCACTCATAACACCTCAAAGTGTGAAATTTGACTTCTTTGTGACGGATGACCTGTGGACCACCTCGAAACCAGCATCTGAAATAGGTCTGAGTTCCCTCAGAGTGGTGTGATGGTGTTCCTTCAAGCGTAGCACTCTGTGCTACCCTCAGCCCTCACATCAGGAGCTTTTCATTACATTTCCTGGACTTGAATTCCTTACACTACTCTGGGCTACACTGAGACATGTCACACTTACTTCCAATCACCCACTGGCCATTATCTGTGCCTTTAGCCTGTGGCCGGTGGCCATGCGATTATTGAGATGGAAAATGAATTTCCAGCTCCAGTCAACCTCCGTGAAAATGGCTTCTGTTTCACTTTTCAGTCTTGGGCATTTCCTACAGCATTGCAGTTAATCAAACCAGATGGATTAAGTGGTAAGTTGCCCATAGATACATAATAGATTTAATCTAACATTTCCAGCATAGGCCAGCGGAATCTGAGCAAAACTGAGCTCTATGATTTTTCCATGGATCTGACTTTATCCGATGAAACACTCAGAGGTGGAAAGACCAGTTAGGATCCGTGCAAAAACAAGACTCGATTGCCCTGGGAAGAAACCAAAACAATGGTTCTGCCGAGTAGGCTCTAAACTGTGGGTTGTCCACACACTCGTACATAGTGAAAATCCCAGCGAAGAGTAGAGTAACAAAACTGCCTGAGCTGAAATCCCTCTGAACTTTGTTTTAATACAATGTCAGCTCTCGCCAAGACACCTCTTTCTCAGCTCAAAAACAGCTCAAAGCAAATCAGACAAACCCATCTTTGGCTTTAAGACAGAAGGAAACTCTGAGTAATTTCAGCTTCATTCATAAAGAAAGAGCAAATGTTCTTAGTTCTTGAAATTGAAAACTACTTGCTGTCTCATAAGAGGAACATTAATGCAGAGGGTGTTATTCTAAAACTGGATGATAACACACTGCAGGCTTATTTCATTTCATATACACTGGTAGTAGATCCTTTAAAAAAACTCTTCTGGTTAAAATGAGCCTGCTCTGGTTGTCTGAGCAGAAACAAGCTTTAAAATAAATCTGTCAGCAATGGTCGAGAATATTTGCTGGCCTTTGACATAAACTTTTTATTTCATTGATTAGAAAATTACAGAGTTCATGTTTTCTTACATGTCATTCCCAGTTTAGTGCAAATTCCTACACTGGCATCCGAGCAATGCATGTTTCAGACAAATCAACTGACTGCCATCTAAACCAGGCTGAAAAGGAAAGCGGCATTACGGAGAAATGAGGGCTGATTTATGCGCCAAAGTTTAATGCTTAGGATTATGGGATTGTACAAATCTCTAACTCTATATTTAAGCAAAAGCAGTAGTGAAGTTTGCCTTAGCTAAACCAGTAATAGCAATAATTGGACGGTGGCTGATGAAATAAAATACATAGTACAAAGCTGCAATCTGTAACTTTTTATTGGTTAAAATTTATTAAAATTAAAACATAAATAGTTACAGAGCAAGCACAAGATCAGTGTTCAAAACGGTCTCCTTGCCTTACCCTGAATGACAATGGTAAATTTATACTGAGTTAGTGTTTGAGCTGTAACAAACTTCTACAAAAGTACATAAAAGTAACCTGCAATTTTAAGTTTTAAACAGAGATGGCGGTAGAGAGGCGAACGTTACAGATTGCAGCTTTAAACAAACCATTAATAATTACAGAGTAGTTCTCTCAACCACAACTTGGAATACAAGAATACAGGATCTTCAAGGACGCAGGATATTTATTTATCCCGATAGATAGAATGGTTTGTTACTGGCATCTGATGAAGGTACTGCACTAGGAATGTACTGCACTACTGGCCTTTAGTGAAAAGCTATAGCATAATCCTAAAAGTTCTTTTAGTCAAAATAAACACTCTTTTAAAACTCTGTTTAATAAAAGATTTAAAACCACTTACAATCACGTGTTGTTTTGTGAGCCAGTTAAATGCATCAAGTGAGTGGAATTGCGACACAAGGCTTTTCCTGAGTTTGCATGCAATGTTTCTGTTTACTTGTTTCATGCAACACAGCGGACACTTGTTCAAAGTAGCTTTCACAACACTAACTGAGAAGCAGCCGTCACGGAGCCACCTAGCACTAAACACTTTGCTAAAGGCAGGAACAGTATGATTACAGCTTCCAATCCCTGGATCATTTCTGCTCTGGATTAAACCCACAGCCCTTGATAAACAAGCCAAGTTTTTCGACCAACTAGATCTCAATGCAGTCGACAAGAGTCGTGTAAGCATGATAAACCTTGGGAAGCTACATTTAGATGCAATTAGACTTTGAAAAGGAAAAACAGATATTGAATAAAGAAGTCTAGAGATTTCAGGAGGAAACAATGACCAAAAATGCCTGAAACATCCTGTACAAGCTAATTAACATCACTGAAAGTGAAGCTTCAGAAATGTAACCTTATACATAGACTACAGTGGCTCTATAACTGAACTCACCTCTAGTCTAAACTCCTGTTTTGGCATGTCACATTGCGTGCCAGGTTTCTTACAAAGAAGCAATTCTAGGTGCCTGCTAGAGGGCATAACCTATCCATACAAGGGGATATACACAAAGTGATTCCAGGAACTGAAGCACAAAACCCAAATCTTTAGGAGAACCTAAAACTTTTCAATAATAATCTAGAACCTCTGAGATCTAGGCTGTAGCTCTACAATAAAGAGACAAGGCTTTAAAAAGAACCCCCATAAAGTACAAATTTATTATAGAGGGCTGAGAAGTGGAGATATCAAAGCAATTCTGTGAACAACCATGTCAAACAAATATTCACATGGAATATGATTTTTTTTATGACATGAAGTTGACGTGTTTAAGGTGTGGGGTACTTTTGAGCTGATGAGTCAAAGATGAGTCAAACAGCAAAGGCAATAAAGACAGGTTTGACCAGTCTCTCTCTCTCACAGGTAAAAGGACAGTTCAAGAAATTAACATTTACTCACATTCATGTCAGTGGAAACCTGTATGACTCTTTTTGTTCTATCTACACCATTAGAGACCAATAATCGTCTCACTTTTTGTTATTAGACAAGAGCAAAGTACAAATCCTTTTTTATTCTTTAAGAACAATTTCATTTGTATCTTAAAAAAAAAAGTGTAAACCAGAGAGTAAAGGCTATTTTTACCATCATTTAACACTTACAATTTGCTAAACATTAGGTTTTTGAGGCAAAAGTTTTACAACCCTTTAAAACTGGTAAACCCTTGTCAAAACATGGAACAAGTAAGAAAGTGCATCCAATGCCTCCCTTTGGTGTCTAAAGCCCTGGAAAGCACTACGCAACATACCAGATGAGTTTTCCAGCTCTTCTGTGGTTGCGCATACAGGTAATCGCATGCTAAAACCCTGAGATGCCACAAGATTAAATCCACCAGTAACCAATACAGACAATAAAGCTTTCAGAAAATGAAGTAACACATGGGACCAAATCTTGCCAACAAAGCAGATTTTTGATAACCCCAATAGCGCAGCTATATTGAAAGGCTGTAAAAACCCACTCGCTGGTAATGGATCATCAAAAAGAATAATAGCACATAACAGTTTTTATTGCCACACCAACGGGGCAGGTGGAAACTGTTAAGCGACGTACGTTCAGTTGCAAACCGACAATCTCAGTCCCCATTTTTTTCACTGTATTGTAGAACGAACAACATCAATATACTACAAAAACTGTCCTTTTAATTGAAACAATTTGAAGGCGAGTAAAAATCTAAATTATTTTCACTTTTGTATAAACTAATTATTTAAAGTAATTATAACTAATTATAACTAAAGTAATTAAAACTAATTATTTTATGTTTTTGTAGCAAACACGTAGCCTCGCCCCAGACTCACGTCATTGGCAGAGAGCCTTCCACAAACGTTCTAACTGGCTACCGTGAACAGGTTTTCTGGGTGCATTTGATGCAAATGTGGGTTGGACCTCTACATGAACAGAACAGGAGTTAAGGGTGTGTGACAACATGAACCCCACAATGCAGAAAGGCTTTGCACAGGTCTGACACATGATTCTGTTCTAAAATAAGCACTCATGTTCTAATTCTACAATCATCTGTAAACTAAACATATGAAGTAAAGCTGGTTTTAAACAAACAAACTGTAAAAGTGGACTGTACTTTTATAATTTGATGTTTACCAATATTAAAGGTTAAACATTCATTTTTAAAGCTTTTATCTTTGCTCTCCTACGTACACACACACACACATTTTTAAAGCTCCTTTTTTATTGTTTGCGTTATGCTGTTAATTTTAATAGATTTTAAGCTTTTAAAACATTTCATTAAGACATTTTAAAAATGTTAAATAAGATGACTTTTCATGTCGATATGGAAGAAAACGTCATGAGGAGACTTGTCGTTGTACTGCACGTGTCCGGGCTTATCAGCAGAATGAGGCGTTGTCGTGCACAAAATAATTGAGCTGTAATGTTTCTGACAACAGTCTTAAAACGTTTCCCACACTAACCAACCACGCACATGTGTGCCTTTAAACTTCACCCTCCGCACTTTCTAGGGGGCTGAAATGGTTAACTGCGCTCACGTATAAAGTTGGCATACGTGACAAGCTTGACAACTCAAGTGGAGATTACGAGTGCTTTGCAGACACATGCTTAACTCGATTTAAAGATCAAACAAAGACAAGTCTTGGGTTTTAAGTCTTTCTGAGCTTTGAAATGTACTGCCATGCCCTCGGTGTAACAACTGCTGATATATTCAATAAACGCAAACGCACTGCCCACGTTCAAACACATCAATATTTAAACGATAACACATACGCAGCTCCCAATCTGCACCAAGCAGAATCGTAACACACAACTGAGGTACACTTGTTTTTAAATGCATACAATGTCATACATCATATAAGAAACACTTACCGATAACCTCCTGCAGCTCATAGTCATCCTTGTTGATGGACCAGGGTTGAGAGCTCGGGTCCTCCGACATGTCTTACGACTGCGTGCCTTTATTTATATCCTGCTTCTTCCAAACGCTAGAACTGACAGAAGAAAACAAAGTATTATTGTTACTCCAATTCGCAAAACAGCTGCATTTCACCTCCTGTCTGCGATTATCTTCAACTGCCTTTTCTATCATTCCCAAAGTTTGCCACCAGCGCCAGAAAGCCACGCCCACCGCATTCCTGTACCGCACACTAACGGTCGTGATAGGCGGCCATCTTGGGTGCGTCATTATCATAAAACGTCCCATTTTTAATACAAATACAGGACGTCTACGGGATAATCTGAAGCAACAAAATTAAAAATTATTAACAGCAAATTTACATAAACGGATACACTGAAGAAGAGAAATCAAAGTAACAGAACAGAAAAATAGCAACAAATATACTGTTACTACAATATTTATATAGTATACTTAGTATATATATATATACTATATTAACATACTAATTTAAACTATTGTTCAAATTGTACAGCAAATTGGGAGATAAAAATGGCAGGTTGATTTTGTCATTTATACAATTGCTTGTGCTTCCATCTTGTGGAACAGATAGTACATTGCAAACAGTCCATTGTACGTTTTGTTTTACCTTTGTTGATTAATGCCCAGTAATAATTTGTTACGTATATTGTGTTACGTATATTATAAAAGACCATATTGTGTCTTTTAAGTATTGTTCATAGAATCTCTAGAGTCCTTATATCAATAGGTTAAAACATAAAGGTTTACGATGCAATGAAAAGATAGTAAAATACATACAATGTGTACTGTGAATTTCATAACCTTTACTAAACCTTTCCAAGTACAGATAAATATGTGGCCAATGTAGACATTGTTTAAAGACAGGAAACATTTGCCCCATTTCTTTTCAAAAGCCTACCACCCACACCCACTTTTCAAACAGTTTCTAGTCCCTAAAAGTATTTAAAAAGCTGATATGGTAAATTCAAAGGTTAATATTTTTTGTTTGTTCTTCTAACCAGCTTTACTGCTTTGAGAAACATTGCAACTCTTGAGATGCACTTGCATGTACACAAATGAGAAAAAAAGTTTTTTTAAACCATTAATGCAAACAACACACAGAAGCTGAATAAAACCAATAACAAACTTTTATTTAGCTTGACAAATGCATGTGAATACAGGAAATGAAAGGGCTAACAAAGTCAGTCCTCAAATCTTTTGAATATAATCTTACTTTGCTTAATAAAAAAGAATTGGAAAAATACATGTCTTTTCTACAACATGTCTAGTAATCACATAAGGCACAAACAGGTGACAGGAAATTATCACACAGATCAAAAGCCACTATCTACTGCACAGATAAAATATAAAATATAAAATTTGTAATGACAAGGGAAGAAATCATTTACTAAAGGTGTTGAAACACGGTTAACAAACCATGATTGTGACTAATTCAAGACTGACAATTTGCAAATCTGTGTTTTGCTATTAATATTTCAAGAAATATTCCGTAATAATTTGCAATATTAAATACTTATGGCAATGAAGCACATTAAAGTAACACTAAAGTAACAAAATATTCCCAGTGTGAAAGATTAATACAAAAAGTGCATGGAAACAATGGTGTTGCGAGCACTTCAGTGCATAGAGCTAATGTTTAATGCTAGTTTAGTATTACGATGTAAAAATGCTTGTTAATTATGTTTACGCACACAAAAATGCTAAAAGTATTTTACATGCATAAATTGCTTACAAAATAAAGTGGGTAATTTGCACATTGCAAACAACAGTGGTAAAAGCTTTAAAACAAGAGGCACAAAAACAACTGCAAAAAAACAGAATGAGTAAGCATATCTCCACAAACCCCTGTTTATAAGGATTCGCTTTAGAAAACTGAGTGACCTTTAGATTAAGGTAAACATGCTTTTTGTATATAGCATATAAAGTACCTTTATTGAAATGGTCATAAGATGGACCCGCTACCGAGTCTGAGAAACTCTCCCATGTGAACAAAAATCATCCTCCCCTCATTCTCCATTGAGAAGAGTTGACTTTACTGAGTAATGACTACAGAGCAAAGACAGAACGTCGCCTGTAAACAATTCAGGGGAGGGAGAGAGCTCTGGCCAGCCGTTTCCAGAACCAGTCTTGTATTAAGGGTCTGGTGTAATCACAGATGGTTAGGAAACGGAGAATGCTGGGGAAAGGCCTCTTCATAGACTTGTAGACGACAGGAATCAATCGTTTGGAGCGGGCCCCTGTGTCAGAGAAGGCAGCAATAGGAAAATTATATGGTGGCTTGTGTGCCTGTCACAATTTTACAGGACGTCTCTAATTTTACATTTACATTTATGCATTTTTATCCAAGGCGACTTACAGTGCATTCAAGTTACAGGAACACATATTCCATATGTCCATTACCATTAAGGAATTAAAACATACAAATATATCAAGGGTAAACGGAACAGAAAAAGTTAAGAATTAAGGAGCATGTCGTACCTGGACAAAGACTGAGAGCAAACTTAGTCTGAAAGTCACAAGCGTCACTGTCCAGATAGTCATCAGAAATAACAACCACCATTCTTCTACATCTAAGGGTCAACGTACAGAAAGAATTAATCTGGTTAGTTTGTTTCATACTTTAGCAAATACATTTAGTCATATAAAAAACATGTTTTTGATACACAACCGACTTGCCTTCTTTCTATAAGCTCACTTGTGATGGTCCACACACATGTACCAGGAAGGACGTCTCTGTCGAACACACACAGCTTCAGGTTGTGCTCTGTCTGTTCCAACTGCTTGATCATTTCATGAACAAACTGTATGTCACTCTGACAATAGCAGATAAAAGCATCAAAGGTCTCCGGTGTCAAACCTGTTGACATGACAAAATTAAATTATTTGCAGTAAGGGATCAACAATTCAAACCTTAATAATGATATTCCACACTCAGTTCAGACTTAATTCACATACCTTGGGGATCATCATACCGAGTGATGCCCCCCAGCTCCTGGGTGCGGGGTCCACAGCTGTCCACCACTGGGACCTGAACAGGCCTCTTCTGTTGTCGTGCTAAATACTTCTTGCAGTCTTCATCTGTGCATAAATATGAACAAAATACAATCACGTTTAATTCGAGAGCTTCACTTTTGTGAACACACAGGTGTTCAAGAGTCAATGCCTAGTATACAGATGATTTGATTGGTCGATCTTTAACCAATGAGGTTATTTCGTCATGAAGCGTTTGGTTTTATGAGGTTATGTCTTCTATCATTATAGACTTATTATAGTAAAATTTAAGTTTCTAAGATAGCTGTTTGATGGTCTCATACCAGATATTTAGTATATATATATTTAGATATGTATTTTATTTTTTATTGAATCATTATCAAGTCATTTTCTTTTTCCTATTTATTACATACATGTTTATTACACTTCTATACCATATTTTGATACGTAATTCTATTGTTTATTGATTATAATGGGACTGGCAATAAAAATGTACTATATATTCTAGAATAATCGTCTTATAATAAATATGCAATTTCATAAAATATTAAATATGTGTACCATACCTATAACGACGCTCAGGTCTGAAATAACATCTTTCCTTTCAGCTTTTTCTAAAATCGACAGTAAATTTGCAACTGTGGCATCAGGACGAGTTTCCCATTCCGTTAAAACCTTTCCGAAAGGATCTTCTCTTTTCTCGAAATTTTTAATCTCCAGGTAAGTAAAGTCCATCATTTCGGCGATCGTCCTCCAGTCTGATGCCACCGTGTTTATTGGGTTCAAATACAATCCCAGTGTCTTTCTGAAGCTGCAGTTTAAAGCTGTTACTGGGATCGCCTCGTGGTCTACACTTAACTTTGATGCCATATTTTTTGCGCAAAATCTCGGTTTTATCCACGGAAGTTGTAAATCTCCTCACCTGACTCCTTGCCAGGAAAATAAAGTGTCTTTTAAATATGTTCGCTAATTTTCTTAAGCAATCGATGAACAGAAGGACATAAAAAGTCTTGTGTACTTTAGTGCACTACTCGGTAAGCTACAATAAGCTAAACAACTTCGTATGATGTTTTACACGGTCCAAGTAAAGATTGAGGAAACGTTCGCTGAACGTCAGCCAGAGAAGTGACGAAAACACTTTCAGCCAATGAATTCACGAGCTAACAGTTTACGTAAATAGGGCGGAGGTGGACTGATCCTGGATCAGCTCCCGGGACTTTGCGCATCGGGTTGTGGGTTAATACTTTCATAAAGTTGATAGTGTCTAAAATTGTCACTTCTTCCGGTGCACTGGACTGGACCTAGAATGAACTCCACAAGTTTGATATTATTTCAGCATAATTTGTAACCTACAAATACTAGTATTTACATATACTAATAACAAACACCAGTAACGCATAGAAAGTTATAAGCTCCAGTTTTACTCGTGTTTTTACAGCTTTTTCCTTCACTTTTCAAACCAAAATCGAAACAGTCACCTCTACTCGCTTCCTGTTTCTCAATAAATGAAGACAACAGCCTTAAGAGTCATATCAATTCAACACTGAAACAGGTTTTCTATATTTAACACCACATCTCTGTTTCATGTGAGTAAAGGAAAACGTAGTTTTTCTAACAAAAATTCCAGCAATTGTTTTAAGATATCAAATAACATAAAAACAACAAAAAAATCCCATTGCACTTGACTATACCAGGACATTTGCAGGAATTTATGAAAACCGCCCAAAATACATAAATACCGACCAAAATAACATAAACCGACCAAAATAACATAAGGTTTTGTATATAATACATACAGCAGAAATAATTGACAGTAACATAAAAACAGCAGGTGATAATGCACTATGTAAAACATCACCAGCAGTTGCTGTATTGGTGTGCGAGAACAGATTTAGAAACGGAAACAAACGGCACACAACTATTTTTCATCCCCACTTCCCATTTTCACTTCGTAACCTGTGGCCTGAGCAGATGTCTGATTCTATTTGTGATGCCCAGCAGCAGCAACCCGAGAAAAAGAAAAGGCACATGGCCAATATGTCTCCCCCTCAGAAATTCTTGTTCTTGGAGAAGTAGAAGTCAATGCCTTTGTCTCTGTGTTGTCTTGGGGTGTACGCTGGACCCTTCTTCCCTTTTGCTGATGGTGGACGGGACTAGAAAGAAAATCAATTATATTGTATTAATCAACTTAATACATGCTTTCCTTTACACCAATCGGAATGAACTGAAAAATTCTTACAGATTTATTGTTAGTATGACGACTCCACTCAGGTGCTATGACGACGGGGGAGGGGTACGTCTCATTGATGGACACGTGGGCTTGCGACAGTGATGCATTGCTGAGGGTCCAGGGGGTGTGAACATCCCCACCTTTAATACCCTGAAGCTCTGGAACCCAAAGTCGGACATAGTCCCCCTTCACAGATACAAAATAATGTACAGATCTGAATAACAAACACTTTAAAAAAACATTTCTATGTGATTGAGATTTATGTTCATGTCAGCTATAATTAGCTTATATGTAGTCAGATAAAGTTCTACAAGAGTCTTATCATAGTGCAGTAATCTCTGTCTGACTCACGTGTCACTTCCTCTTCCTGCATGTACATTTATGGTCATAGCAGAAGTTGCTCACTTCAGTGACATTAATGAGTATATATCACATACGTGGAATATCAGAAAAGATACAGTAGATACAATTATAATTCATAAATTTAGTCCTCAAAAGCCAATAAGTGCATTAGAAAAGTGAAAACACAGTCGCTTGGAAAGATAACGCAGTTAGTGTTTTTTCAATGTTGTTTCACTGTAAAAATGTGAAAAACTTTATATGCCTTATTAGGTGTTAAATGTATGCCTTTAATACAGTGATATACCTGCAAAGACTATTACTTACATTGCTGTCATAGTCCAGACCTTGTTTGATCATATTGAACTTCCTGTTTTCTCGTGGGTCATTTCCTATTCCTGCACTATACAGCCAGTTTCCATAGTTACTGCAGACGTCATGGTCCACCTGACAGTGTCAATACCAAAGTTATACCAGACACCACAGACCATAAACCCACTCTGTTAAATACAATAAAAATTTCCTACCAGCAGGTATTCAAACCACTCGGCACCAAGTCGCCAGTCTAACCCCAGGTCTTTGGTAAGAAAACTGGCCACATTTTGGCGTCCTCGGTTAGACATAAACCCTGTCAGCGCAAGTTCCCTCATGTTCGCATCTACGAACGGTACCCCTGTTCTCCCCTCTGGAGAGCATTTGTTGAAAAGATAAACAGATATCTTAACACACTAAAATTCAATTGAAATGTGAGTTGATTCAATTACGATAAGTCAGGTCAGGTGACTGCCAAGTTAAGAACTGGTAAAAACTAGCAGATTTTGAGAATCACATTACCTTTCCATGCATTGAATAGAGTCATATTGGTCTTCCATGGCACATGTTTGTCTTGAAGCCCTTCAGATCATAAGGCAAGTTTTATGCACCCATAATAAACATACTTAACAAAATTCTTCATACAGTTTGAACATTCTGAAAATTCAATTTACTGTCGAATCTGCACACATTTGTTTTAGATTTTGTTTCTACATGTATTCCTATAGAATGTAAAAAAACAAATACAAAATAAATGCAAAATTGGAACTAAATTAATTGAGAGAAAACTAAATCCAGACATACCATTCAAATGAAATATTCGGTTTCCGTATTTCAAACCCACAAATTTGAAGTAATCTCTCCACAGAAGCTCAAATATTACCCTGGGGAGGACAAATTTATTGATCATTTGTACATAAGATCTTTATTGTTTATCTTATCTGAATACACATCACATAACACCCACAACATGAATCCAACTTAGGCCACAATTAAATTACAGATTAATATTGGAATGTTTAGTACAGCATGAGTAAAGTATATAATCTGTTGCAACTAGTGTTTATCTCTTTACATACTCACCAGTATGTACTCTGGTTAGCTGTTCTTTCAGCCTCATACTTTTTAATCTGGTCGTGAATGTACCTGGGTGATACGCAGCCCAATGCGAGCCTGAAGCAGGATGATAAAAATTCATGTCATGTGACTATGTTGCGAAATAACCCAGAACAGCACAAGTCTGTGCTTTGCTTATTCATTATTGCAACATCAGTCTGAAACTAAAACACAAGACTCACCAAGGAGAAAACTTTGTGGAATAGTCCACTCCGATCAAACCGTTTCGAGTCTCTTTATAAGCCGCAACAGCATTCTGTGATAACACAAGAAAATAAAGTAGCCATTTCCCATTGGTTGAACTAAAGAATGGAAAGTCGAAGGATTTGGCTCACTGTATCCCAGAAGTAATGTTTCAGCCTTGCGAGAGCCTCAGTCTCTCCTCCTTGGCACGGGAAAGCCGACCGACAGTCCTCAAGTGGCTCTGAAACCACAAACAGGAAACATCTTGATTCATCAGTGATTCATTTGATTATTCTGTCATCTAAAAGGAAATCATGTACACAATTCTTGTAATAGCACTATGTTAAGTAAAACGTGACTAACTTGGTTTGGAGCATAGCATTGTCCTACTGTTAATGTAACAAACTGATTGATGAGTTAAATATATAAAATTCCATTATGTAAATCAATGAACCTGTCTGTCCAAGGTCCTCAAATGTAGGGATGGGACATTCCTCTAGTCCAGGTGGAAGAGGTTTAACCTGTTCTGGGGTAGAGAACACTGGTCTTACTCTGCTCTGGCACTCAACCGCCTTTCTGAACTGAGTGTAGACATCTGGTAACCTTGTAAAGA
>JAZGTK010014721.1:0-13584 GCA_036877625.1 Ambastaia sidthimunki
CTGAAGAAAGTATGAACGCGGCTTGGCTGCCATGGTGCCCGGGTGCGACTGGTTGCCAGAGCATTGGTATGCGGTTGCTAGGGTGTTGTTAGTGTTTTTTGGATCGCTAGTGTTGTTATGCAATCGCTAGTGTGTTCTAGGTGGTTGCTAGTGCATTAGCATGGTTGCTAAGGTATCGTTGGTATGAATATTGTTGGTTTCTAGGGTGTTGCTAGCGTGTTGCTAAAATGTTCTGGGTAGTTGCTAGGTGGCGTCTTACTGATCCCAGTCAAAAAAGCTGATTTCCTATAATACTTAAATTCTTAAAAATGTTTTGTGTCACTTCTTTAATACAAGACTATGTGTATTGTTTCACCTGTATTTACTACTAGACAACATCTGTCAGTCAGTTTGCTTCTGAAGCAGGGGTTTGTTTAATTTCTAAACCCAAGTATGAGCAAAGGCAACAGCGATTCTTTCCTCAGCAAACACACTAACACTCTCAACAAAATTTAAACAATTGTTTTTCTCTCCTTTCTCTTTCTGCTTTCCCTCAAGATCATCATCTGATCTCCAAGCGGCCCCACAAACCACCAGAAAATGTTATAAGGACACATTACAGATATGTACATTTTGTCCCTGCGCCTAAATTGGTTGTAATTTGAGCCAAGCTATTCTTAATTAGACTACATCAGCAAGTCTGTGTCTTTTGGCTCCCGCATCAAACGGCCAACCATTAAACTAAAGACTGAGATGCTAACAAATCATTTTTTCTATTACATTGCCAATAGGCGGATTGCATCATGCTATTTTTACATCTTGAGCACTTTGGCTCGTCTGAAACCTTGTGACGGCAAAGTGGTGGTGGAAGATGTTTTGACATAGAGGGATAGAGAGGAGAATGAGCAATATATGACAAGCAGGGCAGATATCTCCATCAGGCTTTGACTGATCTTTGGTGAAGGAACCAGAGACCTCTGGAGTGGTCGGGTGGAAATTGAATATGCAGGTGCACATAATATCTTAGATGTCAAGATCCCTCTGTTCCATAGGACAGGGAACATCTTTATATATTGTTTTCATTTCTTGTTTGTGCCACGGATACCATTATATGCATGACATAGTTCAGCCCAAAATCAAAAGAATAAGAAATTGCATTTTGTTACAACAAAAACATGTATATGGGCATTCATTCATTAATACACACACACAAATATATACATATAGTATTTATTCTACTGTTCTCAGTTTATGGTTTTCAGGTATATTAAAAAAATAAGATTTTGTTTGTACTGTATACATAATGTATACATAAAATATATTTTCTTATGGTATGCTTAATTTGAAAAGTCTAATGTTTAATCTCTCTATAGTTATATGATATTATGGCCACTTGTCTTTCAACACTGCCTTTAAAACACAAATTTAAATATAATGCATTCAACCCCGAGCAAAGGCATGACTGGGCATTGGAACACCTACTCATTTATGTTGGCGAGAAGCCAAGCAGATAAAACACCAGAACTGGTAGTTAAACGCGGTCGCTTACCGTTCCCGGAATGCCTCAGTGAATGCCAGCACTCCAAAACGGGCACCTAAATTGGAAACTCGGGGCAACTCGTCAGCCAAAAACAAGAAATAAAAATAATTGATATGCACGATTCCATCATGACCTGCCAGTCTGAGGTGCGACCTTGAGTTCCTGTCTCAGATCCTGTCTTACTTCTGTCTCAGAAGTAATTTTTTTTTTTCAGTTCAGATTCAAAGTGCCTTTGTTTTTTTTTTAGGCATGTTATAAATAACAGAATTCCAAGGGAAATGTTAAAATTCCTAGAATTAAACGGTCTAAAGTGCTCCATTTAATCTCTGATTACCTGTAAACAATGTATTGTGAGCATAAAAGTATTCAATGGTCTCGTTTTTGTACTTGTTTTGCAAGCTGAAATAAACTAGGACACGAAGCGGCATGTAATCCAAAATGTCTAGACTGATGCTTGTATAATCTATCATGGCGGTAATCCAAAATGTGGAACAATTTGTCGTTATCGCTAAAGTCAAAAACATGTTGAAGGCAGCCAGTTCTCTAATGAGAAACCATCCCACAGCTACAACGAGGTCTTTGTGTGGGGTTCAGGGTAGTCATGTGTGGAAAAAACTCATTCGAAGCCACTCGTATTCTTGGGACAAAAGGAAACCGTACAAGTTACTCTTCGGTTGCAAGTAGTGTGTCATGGCAGGTACTAAAAACCATTTCTCAAACTGATCGCTTCTTGTCTCAGCATAAACAGTACAATTATGGTGACATGTGACCTTTGAATCTAATCCTAGACAGCATGTTTTGTTGTCATGCTTGAGGGAATATACAACTGGTAGGATTGGTTTGTAAGAACTTGGAGCATAGCAATAAACGGGCCAGTGTTATATGTGGGTAACATTTGTTTTGAGAGATAATAATGATCCTACATCAGTTCTGAACATTAATGATCCCTGATAAAACAACCATAAACAAGCACAGATCACTAGCAAATATTTGGTTTTGCAGCAGGTCCATCTAGTTTTCTATGTAGATATGATATTAACTGTCTTAATTATCATCACTTACTTAGTCAACCAGCTTTGTCAGAAAGATCATGCCGGTTTAACAAAGTCACCTGGTTTTGCTGATAATCAGCATGGCTGTGCTAGTACGCTAGCTAGACCAGTACTAACTAGCTTAAACCAGCATGAATCTAGCATGGAAATGAAAAAAGATGATCTGGGATTATGTAGATGTCTGGAAGTAATGTTGAAAGCCTAAAATTTAAGACATGTTGGGCAAAAAATGTGCCTAATATTAATAATTGATGTTGAGATCCAAAGCTTTAAATCTTACAATCAACAATCATTTTATGACATCTGTCAAGAATCAAGACAGTTCTTCAAGAAATGATGACTTCACATCAACACCATGCAGACAACCCACAGCCGGCAACACAGATCCAACCTTTTGCCCAGTGGGAAATCATTCCGGAGTAGACAAACTGTTTGAGGATTGGTTTTGATTGGTTAGAGCACAGAGGCTAAGCGCATTACGGACAGAATCTGCTCTTAGGTTAGCTCTTTCTGCGTGAGATGTGTCTCCAAACGCAACACTCTGGTCTTTCTGTCTCTGACAGCAGCAGATTTCCATGCTGTTTTTTTTTTCTGGGGCACATCCCATCTGCCTGTCATTCTGACGGACAGATGCACAGCAGGAATGGATGGAGGGAGGGGTTGGGCTGAAAGGATGGGAAATGGTGAGAGAGATGACAAAAATGACAGAGAATTAGGATGTATTAAAAGTATTTAACTTGCAGGCTTGTGTAAACACACCAATCACAAGGCCTGAAATGCAATGAGGGATGCAAATCCAGATATAAGATTATTCATAACAAATGGTTAACCAATAGTTTTATGCTTGATGTTGGAACACTTCTACTGTTGTTCTGTATGTAGAATCAGACCCCTACTTGGTTCTTTCCCTGTCTTCCTGGATCTTGACAAAGCTGTAAAATGTGTCCTACTAAAATTTAAAAATTGTACCATAGCTGGATTAAGAATAAAAAATAGGAACTCACATAGCTTGGATAGAAAGAACTTGCAGCTAAAAATAGCACAAGGCTTGTTCAATATTTTAGGTGCTTGGCAGACTGAAAGAAGAAAATAAAAAAATCCTGAGTCACAAACAAAAACACTTGAACATTGAATGATTTAAGCCGCTGTCTTGCATTAGAGGAGCATTTATAGTTTAGCGGGCGACACTGTCACAGCTTTGTTAAAACGATGTAGATTTATCCGCAGCGGCCATGCAGCGCTCTCGCTTTTGATTACCGTCCCATAATTCCCTCTGCTGCGGCCTGGACTTTTTGCAAAGCCAGAGTAGCTATTTAGGTGATAGCTTTGTGAGAAACTGGGAGCTTGGCGAAACAAAGCGAAATTAGCCAGTGCTAGGAAAAGCAGGCCACTTTTAGCAACGGTTAGTGGTTGCTACTGTCACGGCGGCAACAAACGGCTTAGTGCCGGGGGTTGGGAGGAGGCGGTGGTGAGGTGACGGGTGTGAGAACCTCTAAGAGCTCAGAACTTCTCACCCACCTGTAACACCCTATGACATTCTATCAAAACCCCCCACAGGCCATCAGGAAAGAGCAGAGAGGATTTCTGGGGTAGATGCAGAGGTAACGGGCATCAGACTCTTTCACAGCAAGCCGAGTAAAGGTGGAGCGGAGGGGTGTCTAGAAACGTGGTTGATCAAAGCCGGGGAGAGGTAACCAGCCTCTGGAATGATAAGCAGCTCAGTGTCGAGTTAAAGAAATGCTGCATGCCGCAGAGGAACACAAACACAATCGCTGAAGTGAATAGTGTGTAAAAATAAGTGTGTTCTCAGACTGCATTTGTGCAACTCTTTTACTCACGTTTGTACTGCTTACCTATGCTGCTGTGTTATGCTTCACTGATATCTCCAACTTAGCACAAACACATCGTAAAACAATTTTATTTATACCATAGTTGAAATGTCTTATTCTATACACAAAGTTCATAATATTCATAAATACATTTTACGTAAGGAAAAGTTTCTGATGTTGGCACATATCTAGCATTGAACTATGCCAATTGATTATATAAGCTTTGTTTATATGCTTAATATTGCAACACAAAATATTAATACTTTAGCATGACTTTTCTGAAACACTTACACTCTGACAAACAAATGTTTTTTGCATATCTCAAACCATTTACCGCCACTTGTTTGAGCCACAAAACAGTTTTTAGCCACAAATATGATGAAACAGTTATAATACCACAGTTGCTTGTGGTATTTATGGAGAGATGCACTAAAAAACGACAAACCTAAAGCAGAAAGCAGAACAGCCATAACAGAAATGAGGAGAAAATTCTGTCCTGTCCACTGAAGCGCACGCTTGCCGTATGCTTGGTGGCGACCGTGTGAGATTTATTCCCCTATTCTGGGAAAAAGAATTAGACAATTTCCACAAACGATGTGTGGGATGCGGCCTTGATTCTGAAACTATCAGAGGAATGCTGTTAACACCCCAAGCCACTGCGCTGTGACGCTAAACCTTCCCCTCGTCACACCAGCGTGCTAAACCTTCTCGTTTTTAAACCGTGAATCAAAAAACTAGGTCAGTGTAATCAATTTATTTTGAAGAAACCTAGCAGACTAATAATAGCGATTAACTTGTTTTGCTGTAAAGAGTGGGTGGGGACTGAAGCTTGCTGGTGGATGATTATATCTTCAAAACCAACGCAGCCTTCAGCTGCAGGGCTGTCTCATCCCTAATTCACACTGACACTACATCCTCTGCACTAGATAACAGAGTGATCTACACAGTAATTACTCGCACAGACATGTATATTCTACAGAAAACAAGGAGGTGATCTTGTGAGAGAGGGAGAGAGATAAACAGAGTGGGAGAGAACGGAGAGTGCAGTAAATAAATTTTTATTGCCCGAAGGTTGCTCTTTTATAGGTCAGGAGACGTAATAGTTCTCTGTTAAAGTCTACATGAAGTCCAAATTGATTCTATTCACTTCCTTAAAACACATTCCTGGTCTTATTGGGAATGATTCATCCGTATGTGATATTTGCTTTGAAACCTAGACCACACAACCTATTGTTATGGTTAATCAATAGCCAAAAAACTATACTGGCATTGTTTTTAACCAGGTCTGTCAAGTTTATTATGGTGTGAAATGCCAAATTTTCACAGTTACATTTTTGTTCTCGTTGAACATCCTGTTTTAATAAGAAATATGGTCAGCGGACGACAACAAAGGCTGTTTCTGAATGGCAAGATTGAGGGATCACAGTCAGCAGTGCTTCAGTCTTCAGAATTTTTTACCCTGCAAAGCCCTTTTTCTGCTCCGGCCTGCAAGAGCAGCATCTTTGCACAACAAATAAGTCCATATATTGGCATTTCCAAGAGCTTTTGGAAACGTGCGTGTCACTTCCTAACCCTGTAATTTATGGTAGGCCTTCACCCTTCCTTCCCTCTCCATCGCTGCTTGAGAGATTTCTGCCCAGCTTTCATTATTGAAAAGGCCCATCCTCCTTTTTTCCCCTTTCCCACCCACCCTCTCAATCTCTCTCCTTATTAGATCTACGATTCCAAGAGCGCATTAGGATATTAAATTCAGGATGGGAATGGATGCTGCCCGCCGACTTGGCAAGGCTCCCCATTGCTGCCTCCTCTTTTTGCTCCTCCTCCTCTTCGATCCTGAACCGGTCAGATCCAGAGAGACGGAACATCTCCCGCTGAATGGGCCCTGCCAGTGTCCTGCTCTCTCTGTACGGCCCCGTGCCCGGGCTTGACAGAGGCACAAAGCAGCCACTTGTGAGCAGGAAGAGATGGCGAGGCCGGCACAGTGGCTGCTCTGTCACCGCATGAATCATTCTGACGTGTTTGGGGATAAAGACGCGCATATTATTCCCCCTCTTCGTGCCGCCTTAGGAGCATTCCTCATGACATGTGAGGTTCCATTATGGCGGATCCTTCTCTATTGTTATTCCAAAAACAAGGAATGCATTTTTCGTGTTTGTCCAAGTGGGCAAAGCACATGAAGCAAAAGATTAAATGCGATACGTGATCCTGTTAGACATCTTGTAAAATTAACAAGATCTCTGAAGGAAATGCGAGCGGTGCCTGTCTGTGCAAACTGGCTGCTGTGAAGCTACATAATGTTCTTACTGCTCAATGTCAGTGAGCCCACAAATCTCTATAAATTCTGGTCCCCAGATCAGGTCACTTCTTAAATGCAAGTCTATGAGATTTTTTCACCAGTTTTATCATCTCCAGGGTCAAACTCATAAGTCTGTTTGTTTAGAAAATCAACAGCACAACTCTCCCCACCGAACGATATGATTGGAGGGTTTTTTCTAATCTGAAGCATAAATGCTGTCAGACAAATGCAGAAATTTAATATTAAAGTATGAGCAACGTTATCATGTTACATTAATATGGAAATCTTCAAACAGTCATAATATTACCAAGAATTTTTGGAAATATTGTAACTGCAGTACAATCTACAATTAAAGTGATGTATGCTTTGAAAAACATATCATGGTATATGATTTGGCAATCACTGAGTACAGTATAAAGTACACTTTTAAATTTTGGAACACACTTCATGCTGTCCCTCATTTAAAACCTTACAGTCACTTCATTGGATATTCCTCCAACATAATTAGAAAGCAATCAATGTGTAGCTCCTCCCCCTTGCTCTGTTTGGCCTATCAGCTCGACCTCATTCATGACAATGCCCATCAGCTCTGCTCATGGGCAAAAACCTGATGTTTGCTGATATCAGTTGGTGTTCCATGATTAGTACATGAGAGATTTAACCAAAGATTAATTGTGCCAATGGAACATAAACATCTGGATCTATTGTGTGCTTGTAGATTAAAGGTTGTTGGGGGTCTTGCTTTTGTATCCCATGAACAAGCTCATCTAAGCTCAGGAGATACGGCTCCAGTCTGGGCCACTGAGCATATGATGGGTGTTAAATAATAAACCACTCTAGTGCTTCTGCTGTCGTCCTCTGCAACACACTATACCATTCAGCCACTTGTTTAAGCCAAAGCATTGCTTGACATAATTGTGCAGTCATGCTTGAGGGCGAGGATACAGAATAAAGGGAGGATGGCTTGTGTGAGGGGTTCTGAGAAATTGCTCATATAAAGAAAGGGGTGGAATACTGCATATAAGACATACAATTTGACCTAGATCTTTATATTTACTCTACCATTTACGCATTTGGCAGATGCAGTGCATTACCTGGGAATCGAACCCGTGACCCTGGAGTTGTTGGTACCCTGCTTTCCTACGATTTATGAATTGAGCTACAGAATCTTTCTTAAAAGTTGTGCATTTGCATTTTCAAAGCAAGCACTTGTACAACTCGTTTATAAAGAAGCTTTTCTCAGCCGGGCGCCATGTTCGCTCTGTGTAATTCAACGTGGCAGTCACAGTCTGTATCTTTAGTAGCAATAAATGGAGTATATGAATGATGACATCAATTTTTGTCTATAGCTGCTAGAAGAAATAAATGTAATTTGTTTAGAATATCACATAAAATGTCCCTGCTATTAGATATCACTGATATACTGTATGTGTCCTGAGACATGACACTGTGTGACATCTGTAAAAAAAAAGAAAACAAAACAAAAAAAGTGCAGTCCACTCTTTTTTGACCAATCAGAAATTATTTAAAAATTGAACTGTCAGGTTGGATTTGGCAGTTTGAGATGTCAGTTTTACTTCAACATATCACTACCTTAGTTCTATCTGCATTTGACCAGTTGTGAGATATTGAGGTTTAAAGTTTTTGCATTCCATTGTAAATACCAAAACTGAACTTTTTTGTTTTTCAAAATAAAACACCCAAAATACATTTTAAAAAAAATAAAAGATCTTTAATAGTGTCAATAAGTTTTATTAGAATAAGAATATGTCAATAACTCAAACTTTAATTAGCTAATTTTGACAAACATGTCAGATAGAACCTTATAATTCTAAAGTAGCGATATGTGTATATATAAGTATGTAAAGTATCCTGTAACTTTATGTTTCAAACAGCGATGGTGATAGAGAGGCAAAATTTACAGATTGCAACTTAAGAGCCTGGAACAGTCTTACACATTGGTGTATAATTGTAGTTTATACAGTCACTGCATACATACACAGTATATTTGACCTAACAAAGTAAGGAGACATACTTACATAATTTGATTACTTGTAATTGAAACAATATTATGCTTAAACTGCTGTTGGGTAACAAATCAATTTGTGAACAAAAGAAAAAATAATTGCTGTGCAGTTGGATGGATGAATCATAACTGTGAAGATATTTATAGACTATTTATATCCACTTTTTCTGTGTTAGTCACCAAACAGCTGCAAGTTTCATATAAAACTGTAATGCTACAACCATGCTTGATCATTCAGCGATGGATTATATACATATACATACATATTCAACATTACAAAATATATATATTTAAAAGATCAATATAGTTACTTACTGGTAGTAACTTTATGTGTAGCTGACCTCTTTTACAAAGGCAGTGTTACAGTACTGTCACTATAGGAAGCTTAAACACACATCAGCTCAATGTTGATTTCATGTCTCTGTAGCTCAGTTGTTAGAGCATTGTGTTAGCAACATGAAGGTCAAGGGTTCGAGTCCCAGGAAACACAAACTGAGATAAAGTATATATCTTGAATACACTAAGAGTCACTTTGGATAAAAGAATCTGACAAATGTTTAAATGCAATGTTGACTTTAGCATCCTGGTACCTTCCTGGCTATCCTCCTGCTACACGCTCATGCTTGTGAAACCTAAGTTTCACTTAGCTGGGTTGCCAAAAAGCATTTATCCTCCTATTCTATTTCAGAGTTAGTCATTAACCTGTAACCTTTCAGTCTGAGGGAGGTTTTCAACCATTCCCTCATGCTCTCACCCGTCCCTCCGAGAATACAGAGTGCTTTTAAATGAGCACTCCCATTTCCTCTGTCTTCTGTTTCCCTTTATTAACACTCTTAACCAATGGCAGAAAGTCCAGAGGTCCCGCCCCCCTCTTCTTTTAAGTACTACTTCGGAAAATGGAACTGTAAGGCAGCTTGCCACGGAAAAGCGTATCGCGTGCGCGCCATTCCGCAAAGGACTTCATTTGAGGCTGTGGGAGGTGGATATTGCATCTTATAAATATTGCTTTGGGGGGAATCTCTCGGAGGAGCCGAGATATATCCGCGCTCAGTTTTCTGGGTGTACGTCACATGAGGCTGTGGCAGTTTCTCTGTAGCTGATTAAAATGGAAGGTGGCAGCCATTCTGTTTGGGGAAAACAGGTGTTTGATACACATGTCAGATTGATTACGTCCCAAAAATCACCATGAAAGACATTTTTGGTTGTTGTCAGGAAACTGTCTCCGTCTGAAATTAGCTAATTACGTAAAGCTTTATTAGAGTAGCCCGGCAAGCTTTTTTTATGGCGTGTACAATTTTATTTCTCCTTGGCTAACTCAAACGGATGGCAGTTTCACACTAATGCAACCAAACAATTTACTTCACACTTCTTTATTAAGCCGTCTGCAAGTTGTTATGTAGACAAAGCTGCTGTTTTAACTCACAAGCTTTCAAAAACCTGCTGTTCATTTTAAACTATATTTAGATGTAACAGCTAGTGAGCCATTGAAGATTTAAAGAAACAGTTAACGCAAAAATGACAAGTCTGTAAACATTTAATGAACCTTATTCAAGCTCTGTTTGATGTTTTATAAAAAATACTGAATGGCAGCCCGAATATTCGTCAAAACATCTCCTGGTATGTTCCACATAAGGAGAAAAGTGTTTGGAATGATATGAAGGTAAGTAAACGATAACAGACTTTGTGGGCCAACTTTAATTTATTTTTCTCCTGATTAGCACTAGCTTGCAGCAGTTGAGAAAAACCTAATAATTAATTGAAGGACATCGTTGGTTGGAGAGATTCGGGGGAAAATATCTCACACTAATTAACATGTGTCTGTGTTTCAATTAACAATGACCTCAATCTCTCAGAAAGCAGAAAAATAAGGGGCTGCTTGTTCGGAACAGTGGGCTCCCCCTTAACTAAGAAAGCATGAAACAATATATGTATTCTTTCTCTTTATGAAAGGACTGTTTTGTTGGAAATTATACAGAGCAAGCCTGTAAAAATTGACAATACAATTATACAATCCTCATTAACTCCATGTCGATATCAAGTAAAACTGCAAACATCTCTTTTCATCAAAACGACAATGAGTTCCGTACCCACACTCTTCACAAGCAGGTCAAACGCGTCACTCGCACGTTCAAAATCATTTTCAGCTTTTTGATTGCAACCTCGCCAGCTGGCTTTGAAACCAACGAGAATAAGAATTGGAAGAAAAGAGAAACAAACTGAAAATTCTCAGGGCTCTGAATCGCAACACGTCTCTTCCAACAAACACATGAAAAAACGCTGAGAAAAAGTCGAAGGAAAAGCACAACACTGACAGTGGGCGAGCGGGAGGGTGTTGTGACATTGATGGGAGCAGAATTTCGACTGAAGCAGAGATGAGCGTCAAACAACACACGCAACACAGAATCGCTTCTAAGTTTAGATACAGTCTCTAGACAAAAGCAACAACCTTGACGTTTCGTTTGAAGCTGGCTGATATTAGAAGATGGCAAAAAAATGAGGCACGATATGCTCAGAGATTGCTTTCAAAATTAACATTCATTATTTTTTCGCATCTTTTTTAAAACTCATAAATAATGTTTTGTTTTCTGAGTAGAAGAATTACTGGGTTAAGGCCAGAGTTAATATGTGCTGTGCTTACATTATACAGTAAACAACTGTTTAAAATGTACATTTATATGTATGTATATATTGTAATTGTTTAACTTTTTATTTGGCCACAATTGACATTTATTTAAAACGTAAAATATATAATTATTGCCCAAAATACATTAAAGAAGTAAAAAGCAACCATCAGTCAACCAGTATGTGACCCAGTATTTTTGTTTGGTTGAATATTCAAAATGTTTTAATCATGCCATTTAAAATATATGCTTAGGATATGCTTTAAATACATTTTGGTCACATGGGTAAAACCCAAAGCTTAGCTGTTTGCTATTATAATAAATGTATGTTTTGCGATGATTAGGACATCCCTATGGGCCAACAAGACCAAAAAATCTTTGGGAAATATGGGAAGTGTCATCTATCAAAAATAAAATACAGTGCAGAAGCCATAAATGCAGCAGACAGATAAAAACACACTGATGTAAGGTGACAGATTTTGCTAGAGGAAGCACTATAAGAGAATAAACTTATGGAATAGTTGTCTCGGCATCAAACTCACTAACACACACGCAAGTTACAACACTCTCTTTCTGTGAAGAGTTAATGGATCAAATTTTGACAGGCATTACGCCATCACTATACCATCAATCTGCCAATAAGCTCTTTTCTTTTTACTTAAAAGAACGGTTCACCCTAAAAAAATATATATTCTCACTCTTATCTCATTCAAAACTCAGACTGTTATTGTTTTAGTAGAAAAGTTTTGAAGAATCTTCAGATGCACAGTAACCTTGTCTGGCCAAAAATATTGCATTTTGACAGATGTGGCTACTGTGAATTGACATGTGACAAAGCTTCCTAAAATCTCTAAAAAAAAGTAAGACGTACATGAGGGTGAATAAATGATACTGTTTTTCCTTCAAGTCAGAAAAATAAAAAGGTCTAAACCCTCCCAGACCTCATGGTGTTGATAGCTAAAGGTTACGTTGCAGGCCAGAGGCCAAATTAACTGATGTCACCGTACATGCAAACAGTTGATATCGCAGATCTTTTTCCAGCAGAATCCATGTACCATCAGCCCTGTGCAGCTCACTGTGGGACCCTGTGCGGCAAACTCGGTCGGAAGCAATAAACAGCAGAAACAAGGGAAAAATTTGCATGAATCACATGCGTGTCACACAGATAAACTTAGCATCCTCGTGCACTGCCAAGCGAGCTTGCGCTCTTATCTTAAATGCTGGATTCCTCACAGACGCCTGCAGCGAGGCAGTTTTTTTTGGTTGATGGTAGGGGGGCCGGGTTGTTTTGTGGGGCTAAAAATAGTGGCGTAGATGAGAATGCTGAGAAGAATATGGCCTCACGCGGATTAAACTGCTGTTAATCGTCTGTCTGCGGTGTAGCAGGGGGCCATAATGCCATTGTGTATCGGGGGCTGCTACAAAATGGGACATTTGGAAGACCTGCCTAGTTCAAAGATTTTGTTTTATGCAAATATTTACACATGATTTTTCTTTCTCATGTCATTCATCACTTTTTCCATCTCCTCTCATTTCCTCAACCACAGAGGCAATTTGTTTCTCTATAAACATGTTTTGAGAGAATATCAGTTTGAGGGGTCTTGAGTTGACAGGGGACTTAATCACAGAACCAAAACTAATGTGCTTGGCTGCAGATTTGTGAAAAATCTTAATGGCAACAATTACAAAGCCACCTCAATCTCCAGCTCCCGGAAACGAAATTAATGCAAAACGTCAAATAGTCATTAAGAAGAAAAAATGATGACACTTTGAAGTCAGAATCAAATGTGCTTATTTTGAAAGGGCATGTCAGGGTAGTGTTTTTAAACAGGCAATAAGGACAGAGCTAACAGCATGTCCCAGTATACACTATTAATAACAGGAGTTAACTTTAAACGTAGTTTGCATAGAGAAAACAGTGGCAACAGAGATCTCCATTCAGTGATTCAGGGAACAAGAATTAGCCGCTCACATGCCAAACAGTTTAGCAGTGAAAATGCCATGAGCACAATGAGGGCGTTTGAGTCTACATAAACTATGATGGTGCAGTCAAGCTTTGACTTCATATCCTGACATATTACAGAGAACCAGTGGAATAACTAATCAAATGTATTAGTTGAATGGATGGATGATTGAGATTATTAACAGACATTATACTTAACATAATGCTTATATAATGCTATAATGCTTAACAGATATATCTATGTACAAATTATAGTAAAACTATATCTATGGATGGAT
>JAZGTK010014722.1:0-13584 GCA_036877625.1 Ambastaia sidthimunki
AGCCAAACACCAGAATATCATAGAGATTTGGGTTAGGCTGTTTTGACTCTTTTAATGTGGACAAGTACTAAGTGTAGCACATATTCATTTTAAATCAAATACTAAGCGGATTGTTAGATGAAGGAAAATTTGAAACAGACTGCAAATTTCTGTTCCACAACTGAACTCCCCATGGCAACATTTCTCGGATCTGGACCTCAGGATTCCATTTCCATTCCTTTCTAATCCTTTTTACAGCTTAATTGCCAGCCAGTAATTAAACTTTTATATAATATCAGTGACTGCAGAAGATCATTAAAGTTTTTAAAGGAAGTCAAACATCTTGACTCCACAAGTTGCACATAAACAGACTATTATAAGCCTCTTCCCCTGTTTCCCTCAGGACCTTTTCCCATCTTTTTCCATTCCAGCCTACTGATGCTCTTTCACTGCTTCTAGTTTCATCTGCCAAAAGAGGAAATTACGGCTGTGCACCGAACACTGTGTTGCCAAACCACTGGGGTCTGACTTTTTAACAGAGATTCCAGACTCCTCGTGTCGTCAAAGCTGGACCAGATCAAATATCATAGAACCCACATTGTTCAAAAAATGTGTTTGTAGAGCTTTAGGAAATGAAGACAACAGTTTGCTGGCTACACGCCAACCTCAACATTTGGTACATAAAACATTGTTAAAAGAAACAGCATTGCTTCGTCACAAGCACATGTTGTGTTTGGATGCTGGTCCCCTTAATTTTTAATTATCTTCACCAGCAAGAGTTCTTTGGTCAGCCAGCCTGATCATAAAGATTATCTGGGTTGACTAGAATTATTTGATGGTTAACAACATGGCTATGCTGATTCACCAGCTAGACCAGCACCAAACCATCATAAACTAGCCTAAACCAGCGTGGAACTTCACATTAGTCTAAGCTGGTCTGTTCTGAGGAGAATGGTTATAGTCAATACACTGTTTAATTAAGCTCATGACACCACAAACAGGAATAGAAGTTAGTATCCACAAATACTAAAAGTTGATCAACTGCCAAACAATGTAACCATATCAGTTAGTCATGCACCAGTTGACAAAATCGTTCTTTTAGTATAGGTCATTTGGAGTATATTGTAAAAGAAAATATACATTGAGATTAATTACTTCAAAGTTCCTGAAAGTTGTCAAAACTTCTGAACAGTAAAAAAAAAAAACAAAGCTACAATAATCAAGTGAATCCTCAGTTCTTTCTCAGCAATATTTATATGATCTAAGAATTATTTTTGACAGAGAAGGAGAGTTGGATTGTGTTAATATTGCTCTGCTTATGCTGGAGGATAAATTGTTATGAGGTGAGAAACTAGTTCTCTGAAGACTTCAAATAAGAGAAGCTATGGGCAAACACAAAAAACTCTGAAGTTTTCCCACTTCATCTAATCTTGCCGTCTGCATAACTGCAGCGCTGTAATGCCCCGGCCCTCTAAAAATAGGTCCCAGGACTGTGCACTCAGTTCACGTACTAAACAGAACAAATCCTTGAAAATAATGATCAGTACAGAATAAACACGGTTCATTTAGTACTTTGCTGGAGGTACAATCTTGTCTAAAACTATTTCTTTATTTCAATGACTGATATTTATAGTAAAGCGATTAAAGCATGTTTCAACATTAAAAATAGCTCAATACCTTTCATACAGTTCATTCATTTACATCTCAAATAAATACCACATTTGCTGGTTACACAATTATCTAGTAAGAACACAATATTCTACCAATCAAGTCACAATAGAGGTTTTTACAACACAAAGTAAGTAAAATAAGTGACTTACCCTGTTGTTTAAGTGTAAACTGACACACTGTTCTGCAGACAGCAGTGGCTCAGATCTGCTTGTGTTACACAGCAGTGCTGAAGTAATCCAACCCGCCTGTCTGTCAAACCTTCAACAGCTGCCCTCCATAAATCTGACTCTGGATCAGTCTCAACTAATCGCCCCAAACTTCCTCCCTGGATCTCACATACCATACACTGCTTTCAATACCTCTCGCTCCACATTACACAAATCAAAGCCTTCACAGTTTGTGTTAAAGGGGATTTATAAGCCACACACATAAACAGCAGTAGCTGGTTATGTTTTTTTTTTCTCTGAGGGATGGGTAGAGGGTGGGGAAGAAGGAAAAAATGACTGAAAATGGCTGTTTGGGGAGAATTATAGAGCATTTTCTGCACTTGTTTGCCTTGCATGCATGTGACTGACTTGCTAAGAATGAGGATTGGATAAGTAACTAAAGTTAGTGGCTTCTCTCATTGAGTATCTGCTTTTCTGTTTGACAGCAAACACTTCTCTATATAGATGTGTCGTTCTAAAACAGGATGGAGTATTAATAGATGTGTCTTTGCCAGGAGGCGTGGCTTCAAGCTATTTGTTAGGCACTGAGCCTTGTGTTGTCATTTTACATAGTTTATACAGGAGTTAGAATGTCTCATTGTAAACACTGTTATAAACAAACCCAAAATACCCAGAGATGGAAATACACGATCTAGACTCAAGCCATATCTTGGGACCAGATGAGCACAGAAATTTGGAGAAGCTCTCTTGGTCCAGGCCAGTAGGCACCCATAAGCAACAACCTAGCAATCTGATCTGGTAACAACTCCCAACACCTTACAACCATAATGATTATTATACGTTTTGCATCAGCACGACATACATTTTTTTCATGTGTTCATACATTTATCAAAGTTTCCAGTGCACACCCTGTGGTGCATTGTCTGCAGAAGTGTGAATTAATAAAAAAGACAGCTGACCACATTCCTCAATATCTGAACTTTTTCCAAGACAAAGCTGGGTTTAATCTCTCATTTATTCAGCATTAAAAGAAGTCTGTCGCAGACAGTATTAAAAATACAATACAATAAAAACTTGCCTGTGCCTTGTGTTTGGAAAAGCTGTATAAATAGAAAAGATCTTTAATTTTAATACACATTTATTTTTTATTTATTTTCCCTAGAGAAAATAATAGTGAAATTAATGTATAAATGAACAAGCAGCAAATAATATGGAACAAATGGAAATTAACACAAAATGACACGACATAAAACAAAATGTCTTTGATAGCTACACATCATTAGTTGCAGAAGCACAAAGTGTGTGTGTGTGTGTGTGTGTGTGTGTGTGTGTGTGTGTGTGTGATTGCCTTAAATATTTAGATAAAGAAAAATAAAAGGACTTATTTGCAATATTTGTAATAACTCTTAGTTTCAACATATCAAAGTTTATGTACATTTAATTATTTTCTGTTTTCTGTGTTTTGTTTTTCATTATATGTAAAGCTGCTTTAAAGCAATGCAATACTGTAAAATGTGCTGTATAAATAAAATTGAATTTAATTGAAGGAAACCAAGCCTATGTTTTTTGTTGAAACACTGGTATTAGATGTTAGAATTTAGTTTCCTTGAAAACATTATATAAGTAGTAATAGGTTGGGATTAATTAATTATCCAATTTTTAAAGAAAAATCAACTTTAATGTAGTTACTGTATTTCTTACTGTAAGACAGGTGTTGTTATAGAAAAGGTTCAGAAAGCCAGATTTCTGTCTTACTTTTTAGTCTTACCGAGGAATTTTGTACACTAAAAGGTATTTAAGTATAGTGATTACAATATAAAATACAATATATAACACCAAAATAAAAAATAAAGAAAAGTTTAAAAAGTAAAAAAAAAAAACTACAGATAAAGCCGACGGTGATTGGTCCGTCATCGTCAGCGCTGAGAAAAATATCACGTACCACATATATACTCGATATTCAAAATATATTTTTAATACAATTTATTTGTACATTTAATGCGTCAAAATTACAGCATTCGTTTATTAAAAGTACCACTGGTAGGTAGGGCACCGTGTGTGATTTTTACTGTATTGTAAAGACGTTTTCTTCCGACCCAACAAAGTCACATGACACAGTCACATGACTGGCTCCACACGTCACCTGTCCTGCGACAGGAAGAAACATGGCGATCTTCAGTGTGTATGTTGTTAATAAGGCTGGTGGACTTATTTACCAGTACGACAATCATGTGCCTCGGGCTGAAGTGGAGAAAACGTTCAGCTTTCCTCTTGATTTAGTGTTAAAGGTTCATGATGAGAAGATAGTTGTTTCATTCGGACAGCGGGATGGTATCAATGGTGTGTGTAAAACCTCATGACATGGGCCGTCAGAGTCGATGACAGTCAATGTATTAGTAATACTGTCAATGATTTGGTTAATGATGTCATGTGTTTCTCGTATGCAGTGGGTTATGCTGTTCTGTCCATTAACGGGGCAGATGTGAGTGGTAAATTCACGGGGGAAGGGAAGGAGGTACTGGAGTATCTAAAAGATCCTGCTCACTATCCAGTGTCCATCAAATTTGGCCGCCCTCGACTAACGTCCAATGAGAAACTCATGTTGGCTTCAATGTTTCACTCGTGAGTATTAGAGGATTCAGAAATCGGTTTAGCGTGAGTTAAAAGGGTCTTCTTTAAGAATAAGAGCTGGTAATTTATTAGGCAATCGGCTAATACTTAATATTAGCTAATGATTAATTATTAAAAGTGATTACTATGTAATGTTTCACCAACAAAGTAAATGGCTGAACCATAATTTTGTTTAAAGTACTTTGGAGTAGGGTAGTGTGGTTCATCAATATGGTAACCTTTTAGTACCATGCTTAACATTAAACATCCATAGTAATCCAGTACTGTCACTGGTGCAGTCACACAAAGTATTTTTTCTTCTTTCTTTTGTGTAAATTCAAATAAATAAACAAGAAATTAAGTATTGAACAAATAAAAATCTGTGAGCCAAACCTTTTTCTGTTTCTTATTTCTGTATATATCAATGATCTGTTAACCGTTTACAATGTTATTGAAAAAGGTATGAAATTGTTATTTTTGTGAATCCTTATTGGATGTTTATTCTCCTGTCTATTTAAGGCTGTTTGCTATTGGTTCGCAGTTATCACCAGAGGTTGGCAGCTCCGGTATTGAAATGTTGGAGACAGATATGTTTAAACTACATTGCTTTCAGACTCTCACAGGTATAGTTTAAGTAGGAACAATATTTTTGATGCAAATATATTTATATGCGAATGTGATGGCTGAACAAAACCCTAAAGCTACATATTTTGATTATTTTTGTTTTGCAGGAATTAAGTTCATTGTACTGGCAGACCCTCGACAGACTGGCATTGATGGACTCTTAAGAAAGATTTATGAACTCTACTCAGACTTTGCGCTAAAGAATCCTTTCTACTCCTTAGAAATGCCTATCAGGTAGCTAATGTGCTTATGAGCCTCACATAGTGTTTTATTTGTGATATAAAACCTAACAAGAAATGCACAATATCTTTCAGATGTGAGCTTTTTGACCAGAATCTGAAGAGTGCACTGGAAATAGCAGAGAAGGCTGGTACTTTTGGACCAGGATCCTGATCTGGATCGAGTAATATTCATTCACCTGACAGCATCTCTTGATGTTCTGCAAGCAACCATATCCTGATAAATGGATGTTGTTTGGATAAGGACTTCTTCAAAGGATGAAAAACTCTTTGTAACTACAAAAATTTGTAGTGAGACAAAATTCTTGACAAGCATTTGTATATAATCCACATGGACACAGTTTAAGTTCTAAAGCTCCTGTGGAGAACTGTTAAGTTTGGGCAGCTCATCATATAACTACAGCCTCATTTTTATTTAAATCTTATGTTTACTGTCAAGTATACTTTACATTGGATGCTAGTTTTTTTAGTTTAGGTCACAATAAGATAAATTTAAGTTCAAATGCGAGTAAAAAAGCAAATCCTTTATATGTAAATGAGTACAACATAATGTGATCCTTAAAGTTTTTATTTATATAAACTCATTTCATTGTGCTATTTAACAATCATGTGCTGTAACACATTATGTTCTGTCACATATTTCATCATACACATGAATCTGTAAAACAGATGTAGAGGTAGGACCAGTTACAATTCTGAAACTAAAGACAAAGCCACTGAGAAAATGGCTTTCCAAACTCTAGCAAGCAGTAAATTATAAAACCCAGTTTAAGTAGTTTGTAATTAGAACAATTAACACTGTCATCCAGTTTTAATGGAATACAGAATAAATAACATGTTTCTGAATGCAATGTCAACAACTTAGTATTCTATTTTGTTTACTGGTAAAGATTTGGAATGTCCTGGGACTATATATCCAGTAAAACTGAGATGAATGCATATATTTTTGGAAAGTCCTGTGCTGATGTAATTTGCTATTGTCAATGGTAGCACAACTTGGAAAAACCTTCAAACAATGAAAGTCCCTTTTGCTGTCTAATATTTTCATCATTTGTTAGTCATAAAAATGTAAATCTATCCACATTTGACAACACACAAACATTAATTATTGGCAAAAAGGCACATTTTCAGTAATTACGACTGTTTGGCATTACCTTAAAAACTAGTATAAAGACATTTAAATAATACTCTAATGTTTAGTCAGCCTTCTTAGGTAGGCTTCCCATCTTGGTGCGGATATTCCGGAGTAGGAAATAACCAACCGTGGTGATGATGCAGGCTATTTCGACTACCCAGAATGCTGTGTTCCAGCTGTAGTGTTTGGCAATGGTGCCAAATGGCAACCCTGAGAGGAACCCACCAACTGTAGGGAAAAAAACGATATTTTCAGAAAATAGTCAACTGGAAACTTCATCTGAAAGTTGACGTCTTTTCCTTAACAAATAAACCAAAAACTATGTTCTGGTGATCCAAACTTCAGTGTTGTTTTTGTATTATTACCTAAATATTTAAATTACTATTTATGGTTTGTAAACAGCAAATGTTATCACCATTTGCCATCAAAGCAACGATGGCATGAGAGGTCCCACAGTAGTTTGATGGTGCGCTCTCATTCGCCAGAACTCCAAACAAGGCAATTGGTCCATATGAAGAGAACCCAAAAGCTGCCCCCAAGAACAGAATCCAGACCTGGTCGTAAATTAAAATGACAACAGTGTATTCAATAACAGTACGAAATGACACAGACAAGTGCATGTGAGTACAGAGAAGATATTTAACACACATTCGAGCTGTGTGCCGTGACGGTGGAGCGGAAAAGATACATGGAGACGCACATTCCAGCCATCATGGTGAGCAGGAGACCATGGCGAGGGTTTCCATACATGCTCAATCCTTTCTGCAAAGAAACAAACAAACTTGGAAACCAAACTTAGTGGTTTGTAGATTGGGGTTATTTGGATTACCTGTATGTAGATATTGGTGGTGAACTGTAAACTCACCTTTGCCACAGCTCGGTCCGAAAGGTATCCCGCTGCTAAACTGCCCATCAGTCCTCCGATCTCCAGAGCACTCATGAAGGAGCTTCCTGTGACATAGAAGGAATTTTAGGCACAGCAGCCAAAAATGTTTTATTGTGGCAGAGAAATAGGGTGGAAAATGAAAAAAGTCTGTTTGCAAGAAAAACTTTGCTAATATTGTAAGTTGACCGCAAGTATCAAAATAACATAAGAATATATGATACTGGATAACCCATTTGAGATTATTATTACACAATGAATTATCTTCTGAATGCTTTTAATACAGCACAACAGTTTATCCTTACATTTTAGAAAACCTGGACACTAATACTTCAACACACAGGTCAACACAGTACCCATCAATGTTGACTGGCCCTTGTCCTGTATGAGGAAGAGTTGTCCCCAGTCAGTGTAAGCGGTCTTCACCCCAAACACCACCAAGTAGCCCAGCGATAGCACCCACAAATATGGAGAAAGGATGAAGTCTTTGAAAGAACTTTTATCTTTGCTGGAGCCTGAAATTTAGAGGTAGATAATGGATCAAAATGCACTGTCAGAGGACAAACAGGGCTCTAAAAGGACAATGTTGTCTCAGGAAGGGGACAAAACGATTCAGAGTCCATTACTTCAGAGTTAGTGACCTTCAACAGAAACAAACATGAATAAGCACACACTAAAACTCCTCTTGCACTCTGTTTTGGTGCAAGAGTTCATAGAATCAAACCCTATCTAATGCACACTTTCACAACCTCACAGAGTACCATGCAAAACAAAATTTGCTATGTAAAATTAAGTTAACATGATACAACTTATTTTACGTCAATAATATAATGTCTTTTGAGTGAAACCAAAGATTATAGAATATTAACAAGATGCTGCACTTTTATTGCTTTGTATGGGGCAACTGCAATGTTCAATATGGCCACTCTAGCGAAGGAATTCCCGCCTACTAGCAGAAAGAGCCAAGCATCAATCAGTAAAGACTAATATTCTCTGAGAGAGGGGCTCTGTACAGAGCGTTCTGAGGTACTTGTCAGCCTCTGCATATGCATAGAGCAATTTAAAGGGTTAGAAACAGAATTAATGGTACAAATAAAAATTCTAAAATAAAATAAATTATTAACCAAAAGGTCACATAGCATTGCAAGTTGACTAATCAAAAAAGAAAGTCATTTTATATGTGCAGTAAATTATTACATTTTAATGTAATACAAAACAAATAACTTGTATAAAGAAAGTCAATTTTTATGTTAACTTTTATTTTGTGTCATAAAATAATTTGAAGTTTATGGAGTTTATGAATGTGATTACTTAAGGCTTCATACCTCCTTTGCCTTTCTTTGCACCAGCCTCAATGTTGGGCAGGCCGACTTCACTGGGCTCATTGCGAATAATGACCAGACAGAAGATGGACGTGACCACACAGGTCAGGCCAGAGATGGACAACGTGGACCTCCAGCTGTAACTCTGAGCCATCACTGTGGCAATGATGGGCCCCAGACCCCCAGCTAAATTCATACTGCAAGAGAGCACTGCCCACCAGGTGCCAAACTGAGACGGCTCAAACCACTATTCAAACAGAGTATAGACATTTGTAAATCTACCCACAACCACAATATATTCCTGCAATATATAGTCCTGTAGAAACATTTGGATGAACTATTTATCTTATTTTATAATTAATACAATATTATTACACTTTAATAATACAAAACCAATGTATAAATTATTTAAATGCTTGTAACAAAGACACAAATGGTACAGCAAATCATTATATCTGTGTTTCTATTCTATACATAATGCAGAGTCCATAAACCAAAGGATGGTATCCACACCTTACGTAGCACTTTTGCACATGGTGGCCACCCCAGACCCTGACCCAGTCCATTCAGAAACCACAGGGCTGCAAACATGGCCACCGAGGAGGACCAAGAGAAAACCACATTGATGCCACCGACCGCAAAGAGGCCGACAGAGAACAGCCACCGCGCACTGATTTGGTCGGACAGAACACCGCTAATGAATTTGCTGATGGCGTAAGCCAGTGATTGGCTGCTGGTGATGAGACCTGCAGTGCAGAGAGATTAAATAAAGTTTGATTAGATTTGAGTTAAGAGCAACTCCTATTTAAAATCACTTCAGGTATGAGGGAACAGTAGAACAACAGGCTATCACACTGAACTGTGTGACACAAAGACCTAGATAAGATAAATTCAATCACTGTGCTGAATAATTTAATCCAGACTGAAATAAAATGCCTTAAATAATAATTCCCAAATGCCTTTGTGGTTTCTGTACAATTCAATCTAATTCAGGGTCATTCTACATTCTTCAAAAGGCATGTAAATAATGACAATAACAAAAAAGCTGACACCCGCTACAAGCATATAGGCAATTTCAGCAGGATGGACCATGTGACATTTAGCCGTTATATTATCATATTTAATGTATATAACTTTCTAAAACTTTACAGACCATTTATTTTAAAATCATCTTTTTGAAATGGAAAAGGCAGTTTCATAATATGACCTCTCAAATGTCTGAGCACATGACAAAGAAGTAAGACAAAGTACAGGCCAGTAAAGTTGCAAATGCTCACCCAGATCGTCCTTATCCAGTGAGATCTCTTGCATTACAGAGGGCATTACAAAGGAAAATGTTTTCCTGTTGAAGTAATACAACGTGTATCCCACAAACATGGCGAGGAAGATAGTAGCCCTGTAGTAGCCATATCCAGACTTTGCCATGGTTGACACGGTTTAAAAATGATCAAGCAGGAAATAAAAGCCACGGGAGACACCAGGAGTATATGAAGTCCGTGAAGTCAACAGTCTCTGAATCTGTGAAACACAGAGATCTAGTGAGGTCAGAAACAGAGCTGTAATCAATGGCAGGGTTAATGGTCAACCCGGCTGAGATCTTTGGAGTGTTCTTTAGCTACTAAAGCTTTCAAGTGTACAGGTTGTAATGTACCGTATTGACCCGTTCATTTTAATAGAAAGCAAAGGGCACAACATCCCACTGATAATTCATGTTCAGCAGATCAACTGTTTGTCCAGTGTTTGTTTATTTCTACTTTGTTGCAGTCTTGTGTTATTGAAGAGCTCTGCATCAGAGGAGTTTAATGATTGACATGAGGGTCTCTATGTGGCAGTTCACAGGTTTGACCAGTGGAGGCGTTAATTGCGTAAGAGCTTTACGAATCACTGCGCTATTTCTTCGCTTTGTTTGTGGTTTTGTTTTGCATCTTACTGTCACAGTTTTGCGACATTACCTCTCAGTAAGTGAAGGTTAAACAGTCTGATGAATGATGAGACTATTGCAGCATGATGATCTGCAACCGCAGTTTTGCAAACGTGGCAACGCCACGAGAGAAATAATATAAGAATTATATATATTAAAAGTCCCCTTGATCGCCTTGATTTGGGCTAGTCTAACATACTAACATGTTATTTTACAAAAAGCAATATAATGCAGACATTACATAAACATTATGTGCAATGACAATATACTTCCGCGAACAAGAAGTTACCTTTCGGATGTCTTTTCCAGCAAGCACTTTCCTTGAACCTTTTATCCACGTCTAAACCCTGTCGAACATAATGCTTAGTACATATTCATGCTACTCGTAAATCCATTTTGTTTTCTTATGGAGTCATATGTCTGTGTTTTTCGTCTGGATGCTGTAAATGAGAAATCTTAACAAGCACAAACTACTGTCAATGTCAAACTGCTTGAAAGAAAACACAGTTCATTTCTGCCACCTACAGGATAGATTGGAGTACAACAACCAAATGGACCTTTATTGAAAAAACATGGGTTAAGATTTTTCCTTAATTCGGCACAAACAATTTAGCCTGTACTGATTTAGCGTTGCTACTATATTTCTTTATTGTAATATTTCAGGCGAAATCCCTGAAAAACTTACGCAAAAAATGTTTGACCTGATTGGACGATTTCCTTGAAAAGAAAAAGCTCTGCCCAACCTTTAAACTTACAGTTATCAGCCCCTGAACTACATAACCCCTACATTTAAGAAAAACTCACACGTAGAAAACCCCACAGGGCAATAACGTGTACATAAGCTGTGTCTGGTCATGTTTGCCTTTGGTTTGCACGATTTGCATGGTTGCAAGTTGTTTTACAGACAGCAGTAAGCCAGCATTCAGAAATGGACATGGGCTTCATTAATGAGTTCATTTGGCCTCTATAAAGAGGCCAAAGCTGCTGGGTTTTGAATAGACCCGCAAAGGCTCTGCTATAACTTCTAAGGAGTGTTTTACTTTGTGGCAACAAAACAGCATCACAATACATATAAACAACACTTTAAATGTACTTTGTCCAATGTAAACTGTAATGTGTCGATACACAAAGTAACATCTGTAAATGTCACCTGTAAAAATAAATATCGCAAAACATTATAAAGGATTCCATTGAGATGGAACAATTACCTCAAGCCTAATGTTAAAGGATCAATGTAAAGATGTAAATGTAAAGAATGTCTTAGAAATGTACTCGATCAAATTGTTATCTAATTACAAAATGTAAACTCTGTAATATTTTGCAATGCAACAATTAAATTGCTTTTTAGCACAGTTTTTAATTTGTGGCATTTGCCTCAAACATCACTGATAATAGTTGCTTGGGGTTAAGGAATTAAACAACAACTCCTAACCTTAAGTACTATATGGTGGTGCGTAAAATTTATTCCACAATATTCATGCTACAGAAATGAATGATAAATTAAATCACAAATAGACAAGCAATTGTGGTATTACATTTCTGATCATAGTAATACCATATAGCAACATTTTAAAAACTGCTAAGAACTTAGTAACTGTATTGCAACACTCTGACAACCGTCCAAAACACCCTTTATTGTGGCAGCAAGATTTGAACAGCCCAATGTACAGTTATCTAGTTGTTACAATAAATGCAATAAAAAAAAAATTGTGCAGTTATATGACTCTTTGCTTTCATTTGTGTCCATATACAGGCTTTGAAATGGCAGCATCCACCACAAAAGTTTTGTTTATCTTCTATGGGCTGATAGACTGTGCAACCACCATTCTCTCCTTCAGTTCTTTTCTAGAGGGCATTATAACTCCCCTCTATATACTATGCAACCCTGATTTTGGCAACAGTTTAATTTCTGGTAAACTGGCCTGGACACAGTTATGGAGGATTGGACCTACTTATAATCTATGTAACTAAGCTTCGTGGCTTTTTGTACCAGGGGCTTTGGTGACATGGTGAGTGGGCAGAGGGCCAATTATGAAGCATGATGTGTTTATCACATAGCTGACTCTTTAATAATTATACCTGTTGTCAGTTGCACCTATTCCCTCCCCCTACTCCCAATGTCACCTCCATCATCAAACTGGATGATTGGATTGAATTGGATTTTGGCCCCATTTTTGGCCCGCACTGCTGTTCAGGTGAGCTTAAACGGGGTGGAGTGGATAAACTCTGCTGTTGCTCCATCACACACATGAAAGACACAGAACCGGCCAATCAGCAGCTCCACAATGCAGTCAACCACCACATCCAGATACATGGGCCCTACCATGTGGTCAAGTCTTCTCTCGCATCCAAAAGCATGTGTGAGTGTGCCAGCGCTGCAGTAGATGCTGTTTGCGAGAGCAGAACTCAGGGAAAAGCTAACAACAGGCTAATGTTTAAACACGGATATTTAGGAGAAGCAAATCTTGAGATCAAAGATTTGGATCAATGGCCAAAGAATGGTGCAGAGTATTGTCAACAAGGCCTGTAAGCTTATAAGCATTGATCCGAAACAACATTCTGAACTAAATGGAATCATAAACATAAATGGACTGATCAATAACAGCAGACAAAATTATGGTTTTAATCCCACAGACTCTAAGTTATCGTTACAGTTAGTTATGTAAAAGAACATCCTACGATATATATTTCATTTATAATTTCTGTCTATTGTATAATTTCTCTTTTTCTATACTTTGTTTTCAAGTATAGAGTAGCAGTATTTGTGCTTAAATGTATTTTGATACTTTTTTTAAATGGCTCTACTGTTTCTGAAATGTAGTTTTTGTAAAGCTCTTTTATCTTATGTTTTTACCGTTTTATGCTAAAATGTATTTTCTGTAAGCCTTATTTCTTTATGTTCTTTTCTTGTGCCTACTGTTTTTGTCCTTGTTTTTTATTGATTTTTCTGTTTACTGTTTTATGGCAAAATGTATTCTGTTTAATCCAAAATATTAATATAAAATATTTAAGCTATTTTTTCCTCATCTGTTT
>JAZGTK010014723.1:0-13584 GCA_036877625.1 Ambastaia sidthimunki
ATAATTTAAATTCAAATTATTAAATAGATGCCACCTTTTCCGGACAATATAAACCTTCCCTACACCTACCCTAACCACACCCGATATTTTCTTTCGATTATGATCTTAATTTTTATTGAAAATAAATGCCTTTCCGATATGATATGACATTTGAAAAGGGAGGGAAAAAAGCTCCGCTAAAAGAGGATTTGAACTCGGATCAACCGCAATACACGTCTTACCATCTACGCCACTGGAGTAACTGTTTAGTGCGTGTCTTTTGAAAAACTGTATCGCTCAAATAAAAAAATCCACTCGAGGACGCAAAATCCTCTATCGGCGTAAATGTAACTCTGCGAATTAATGCAGCCTCCTCGTCTACAGAATTGTGTATGAAAGAACATGCCATTTTCACTTAAACAGTCTGCAAGACGGAAATATGTGCAATGAATGAATGTACCGAAAGAATGAATTAAATATTTAAACAGAACATTAAACATGTCATAAATACTCGTGGCTCCACCTGTGATTGGAGGGTTGGCGGAAAAAAGGGGAGGAGACTGAAATAAACTCGGGGTTAAATGAAGAAAACCACCTTTCTGAAACGGGCCCACTAAGCGCAGCAGCTTTGACAACATTAGCACCATTGTCTGTCGTAATGGCTGAAAGTTTTTCTTCTGCGAGGTCCCATTCAGAAAGCATATCTTTCAGACCTTGCGCAATCATATCTGCCGTGTGATCAGCTGGAAAATATGCCGTCTCAAGGCATCTCTGGCGCAGCTTCCAACGGAGACTGCATTTTTCTTTGGTACAGGGCGCTCTTGTTGCTCAGTTGTTTCAGTGTTTAAGCTCTCCATGCGCGACATGTCGGCGGAATAACGTAACGTAACGGTGCGGGGTCACGTGACTCCACACGCGGTAGTGTTTTTAAAGGGAAAGTAATCGAAATAATCGACCTGGAAAAAATTGATCGATTATAGGTTCTGAATGTTGATTTTGATTACTTTTCGATTAATCGCCCAGTCCTAGTGACAACATTTGTGGAGTGAGTAATACTACACAGAACCTGTATTGTTTATGTTGTTTAATGATTTACATTAACAACTGGTATGGCTTATTGCTTATTTTGAGTTTTGTAAAATGCCTTGGGAAAAAAAGAATGGGGGAAAATTCTTCAGAAACAAGGCTGTTGAAAAAGTAGGTAGTCACTTAAGCTTTATTTGGCCCTTTATACAACCTGGGACAGGTTGATGCCTTAGGGAATAAGCATGAGTTGATAAGCCTCAGTATTTGTGCTGTAATGTGCAGCTTTGAGCCATTGAAAGCACAAGGTCAGGAAACAGGAGGTATGTTTTAGACCATGGGTGTCAGCAGACTGATCTTCGTACCTTCAGAGCTGATCTATCTAGTGTGTAAACACTCTTGCACTGGACAGAAAGGCCTCTCTGAAAACACATCTAAAGAGAAGTTCAACAGCCTCTGCCTGTGAAGACCAGATGGTCTTTTAATGGAACCAATCTCTCGAGACTGGCCTCTGGTATATTTTGAGAGACTAGATCGGTGCCCTGTAAGGGAACCCCCGCAGGAGGCCTTCGGCCTAACTGCTCTCCTATTAGTGGTGGCGGCCTCCCCACGTTTGCTGAAGGTGGCAAGCAATGAGGGCACCACTGTTTTTCAGTGTGACTGCGCCCTGAAACACCAGAGATGGCAGGGTTAACAGTTTGACCCCCAGAGGGCACTTCTGGAAACCGTGTGTAAGCAGGCACTGGCCTGACCTGCAGTCATGTACTCCCTGCCCAGAAGTGCTGAAGTGGTGCACAGCGGCTTCGAGGGCAGGGCCGAACCCTTCACAGATCGGGGAAAAATGGAAGGCTCCTACGTGGAGGTGTTGACTGGCTGCTCAAGAAGCGTTCGTCCAGCAGGCTTCCTGTCTGCACCGTCTGTGACTGGGCGGGGCAATCAATCTTAAGCTGAGCCACAGCACGAGTCACCACCTCCAGCAGCTCCTCATAGCGGGGGGACATTGAGGGTTCCTCAATGCTCTCTACGTCTACCTCATCAGAAACCGCAGAACGGGCTTCCGTACCCAGGAAGAGAGCAGATGATCTGGTGGGTGAGGAACGAGAAAGGGCGGGGCCCGTCTCAATTCCCTCCATTAGATCAAGCTGCGAACCCCACGAGTGCAGCATCCGTTCTGCCTCAGCAGAAGCGGGGCCAGCACCGTGAGGAACACTAGCGAAGGCTCCCCCCTCAAAAAGAGCCCTCTGGGAGCGAAGCCAAAGCAAATTATATTAAGTAATTAATATCAGCCAGTCCCTGCACACCCAAGAACACACAGATGAAAACGTACTGTAGGTCATGCTTATAGTCATATTTATAGTCATGGTCATGTTTATAGTCACATTTAAACATTGTCTACTGCAGATTACAGAATACATGCTCTGAAAAGTAATTTCCAATGCATTCTGTTAATTACAATATATGAAAAGAAACCCTTCAACAATGTAAAACCTTTAAATACTGAAAGTAACTGTAATTGGATTACCAACATTTGACATACAGCGGGAAAAATAAGTATTTGACACATCAGCATTTTTATCAGTAAGGGGATTTCTAAGTGGGCTATTGACACAAAATTTCCACCAGATGTAGCCATCAAGCCAAATATTGAATTCATACAAGAAGAATGGGCCAGAATCACTCCTGAACAATGCAGACGACTGCAGAGGCCTCCACACAAGAGGCATCTAGAAGCTGTAATCACCAACAAAGGCTTTTCTACAAAGTATTAAATAAAGTGTGTTAAATACTTATTCCCTGTGTCATTTCACTTTATTTATTATGACTCCGCTTGTATACTTAAATGTTCTGATTTCTTTGTATGAATTCAGTAAATCCCCTTACTGATAAAAATGCTGATGTGTCAAATACTTATTTTTCCCGCTGTAACTATGGAATGAGGTTTTTATTGGAAAATAGTTGTATTTTAAATGTGTAACATGCTATGTGTATTCTGTTACTACCTAATCATGTTTATTGTGTAATAATAAAGCTGTTTAAGTTACCATATGCAATTAAATAAATTTGATTAACATACTGTTTATTTTTTAATTAATAAGATTGAAATCTTTGGACCAGCCGAGCCACACACAATTTATTTATAAAATTAAAAGCATATGGGATGATAAACAGCAAGTGACAGCAAGTGACAGCAAGTGAAATAATCTCAAGAAACACCTTCAAGGATATGTGATCCCAGGGGAGCGCAGTATTTTTACACAAGAGGGAGTACATTACACTCTGGGTGTGGGTGGAAAAACATTTATATACTGATTAATGAAAGTATATGGTTCACACTTCCACCCCTCATGTTCAAACAAAACATATATTTCTGCACAAGATACATCCATGAAGTTTAGAAAAATATTTGCTTTTCCTGTGTTTTGGTGCAGTTTGAGAAATACAGACTTGAGACATTTTGTGTGAGTGAGGCAAGAAGCAAATGCTGTTGCATAAATACGCTATATGTTATGAACGTCATAGGATACAAAGTATTCAATCCTCTGAAAACCCAGGTTCATAATGTGTGCACTGACTAATTTTGTTGTAGTGTTCTATATGGACACATAAACATGATTTAGTACTACTTCATCTGATCTGTTGTTTTTCTCAATGTGAGAAAAACACTGCAAAAATACATTAAAAAAAACAATTTAGGTGCATTTTTCCATAATAAAATGTAATGGGTATGCAATGGATTTGATTCAATGCTCTATGGAGTAAGCAGTTATTCAAGTATACAGTCTCACAAAATTCTTCCTTAAAACACAAGCACAAATGCAGTATTTTGTACTGGCAATCACTGCAAATAAGCAGTGCGGGTTTGACTGGTTTTAATCTTTCTCACAATGGCATTCTTTTTTAATCTCTCAGAACCAAAGAGCTCTGTTCTCCCAGAGAAACGGTGAGAAGAAAAGGTTTATCTCTGCAATCACATGAAAGCCCTATTTGTGCTCCTGAGTGTGGTGATGGGAGGTTGCACCATCTCACAGAAATATGGCAGTTTTCTCCCCCACAGGATTTTCCATCAGATAAAATGTCATCATGGTTCCCTTTCAGGAACTCAAGCTGCGTCTAAACGCTGGAGGGAACGCACTCTTTTATGCACTCTGAATCACGTATAAAATCTGTCCAATCGGGGCATGATACGTCACAGATGGGATGATGTCACGACCAGGAAGCTTAAAAGCACGTGTGCTGAGCAACTCGGGTTAGCTTCATTCATTCAGCGAAGCGCTCTGTGTTGCATTGTCTGTCTCTTGTCACTTGTTTAGATTTGCAGAAGTTGTCTTGTGTTTTTGTCTGTGTATTTAAAGAAATAACATGCCTAAAGCAAAAGCCAAAACGAGTGGAAATAGCGCTGAACATTTCAGTCTGTGTGTTTAGTGCTTGGGATCGAGGCATGCTCAGTCAGCCCTTGGGGAAGCTGACTGCCCGCATTGTGAGCATCTTCCCTTGCGGATGCTTCGCTCCCGGAGGGCTCTCTTTATGGAGGAAGCCTTCATTAGCGCTCCCCATGATGCTGGCCCCACTTCTGTTGAGGCAGAGCGGCGGTTGCATTTATGGAGTTTGCAAATCGATTTAATGGAGGGAATTGAGACGGGCTCGTCTCTATCTTATTCCTTACCCACTAGATTGTCTGCTCTCTCCCTGGGTGTGGAATCCCGCTCTGCGTTTTCTTTCCCCTGAGGGAAGGGCTCATCACTCTGCCTCTTATCCACTGACGAACTGGATGTAGAGAGCATTGAGGAACCCTCTGTGTCCCCTAAATATGAGGAGCTGCTGGAGGTAGTGACTCGAGCTGTGGCTAAGCTAAGTTTAGATTGGCCTGCCAAGTCACAGACTATGATAGTCACAGACTATCCCTTCTTCCCTGACTTGCACGCTGAGGTGTCCAAACCATGGGAAAGACCATACTCAGCAGACGCTAGCCACTTCGAACTACTTCCGCACTACTGGGCAGGGGGTACATGGGCTGCAGGTCAGGCAGGGCCTTGCCTACACACCATGGGTGTTCTGCAGGCTTACCAGGCCGACCTGCTGAGGGAGATGGATGAGGGTGGCAACCTCACACCTGAGGGTGTGAGTGAGCTCAGGAGGACCACTGACCTCTTGCTGTGCGCCACCAAAGAGCAGCTCTGGTGGCAGCCGAGAGGCACCTGTGGTTGACCCTGTCCCAAATAAAAGATCAGGACAGGGTCTTCCTGTTGGATGCCCCACTGGTGCCTCCTGGCCTGTTTGGCGACGCTGTGAACACAGTGGTCAGCGGGTTTCAGGAGGCTCGTAAGCAAGCAAACGAGCCTCCCTTGCCACCCTCAATCTCTCGGGGCTGCTAGACGGGAGCAGTCCAGGCCGTGTACCATCTCCTCCTACATTTATTATATGTTCTGATTCCAAAAGTACACATATTTTCCAATCACAAGACTGCTGTCAATTTAATTATTATTTGAGTTTTTGTCCTCACATATATATTTTAGCTAAACATAAGTAAAGTGTGCAGAAAAACAAATTTTTACATTGTTTTTACATGTCTATTAGGAATCTTGTACATGTTGCATAGTCTCGGAAGTAAATACTGTTTTAGTTGGCTGTCCGAATTAACCCCTCATAAACCACTGCGAGAGACCACCTTCACACATAATGACTGGTATTTCTAATGCACATCCATATTTTCAAATAGTCCAAATGTGTTTTAGTTTCCATCAGTTCAGGGAACTCTTTATTCATAAACCAACTATAAACATAGCTATATCTATAAACATAGCTAAAACTATAAATTGTTTTGTTAATACATCTTTTACATACTATTTGCAATAATACCATGTATTATGTGTTAAACATGTCTGGTAATTTTTCTGTTTCTGTGTTTTAATATACCTTAGTATTATGTGTAAAGCTGCTTTGAAGCAATGTAACATTGTAAAAAGGGCTATATAAGTAAAATAAAATTGAATTAAATTCTTGGCCAGAATAATCTGCAATGCAAAAGTTTGTCTATGTAGGCTAATATATTCTAAAACAGCATCTCTATAGTCTTTAATGGTCACTCAAGCATGCCACACAAATAGCTCTCCTCTGCACTCAACACCCAGGAAAATCCACTAATACTCAAAGTTGATTCCAATAAAGCATGACAACAGCATGTTGCTAACATAGTAACTTAATCTTGCTCAAAAACACACAAAAACGTTTTAAGCGGTTTGCTGTTCTGATTTTGGTGGTCAGACTGGTCTGGTTTGATGTTCTAAAAGTTTTGGGTTGATTCAGTTGCATGCACACAGGGACGTGGTTCTTATCCACTTGGATCGATTGGATAATCGGGTCAACTGGATGAAGAGCAAGCTCTCCCCTGTGCAGAGCATCTCTTTTCTTGGAATGGAATTGGACTCCAATATGACAGCACGACTCACATAGGAGTATGTATGATCAATGCTTAATTGCCTTGATATCTTCAGAGGCAAGACGGTGGTTCCAGTAAAATATTTTTTCTCTCTCAGAAGACAGCCCTTCTGACTGCACTTGCTTCTATTAAAAGGGTTGGGAATCTGCAGGCACTGTGTGTGTCAAATGAATGCCTCCAGTTCGGGCCAGGATTTTCTCATTATTCTGGGCTAAATGCCCAAGGTTCCCACGACTTCCTTTAGGGACCAAGTGGAGAACCTGCAGGCCCTCCCACAGTGGTAGAAGGACCAAGCTCTATCTCTGCTATGTCTAGTACATGCTTACCTGTACTGTGCACATATATGCACATATTTACCTGGACTGTGTGGAGGTTCTTAGAAAATCAGAGAATCTCTTTGTCTGCTTTGAAGACCAGCAGAAGGGGAAAACTGTCTCCAAAGAGAGGCTATCTCTTTGGATGCCATTCTTTTGGTTTACCAATCCCAGGGTGTACTGTGTTCTTTCGGGGGATGTGCACACTAAACTAGAGAGATAGTCAGACATCTGTAAAGCTGCGGGCTGGGCAGTATTTGCAAGACTGCATTTTTTTTATCTTAAAAATATATAAAAACCATGACACATCCTGTCTATGTCTAATACTGAAAAATTAATTCATGCATTCATGATATTAAGAATTTTTTCAATGCCCTACTGGGTGGCTTGTCCACATTGGTATGACCACATTAGACTGGTTCTGTCAACACTACACTGGCTGCCTATCAAGCATTGTATACTTTATGTAAACTTCAAAAATCTGTTGATTACCTACAAGACCTCCGTCATTTATCCAGACCAGATGGTGGAGAGACAGGATGGGACAACCCTAAGACAGAACAGTGGTAATATGTAGGACTACTTTAAACCTTTTTTTTATCTACTTACCTCCAGCGTAGTTAGATTCGATATTTTTGTTCCCTGCCTAGTCACAGCAGTGTTATAGCTGCGATGTTATAGCTGCAATTAATAATAATTAATCATCTCTGTTTGTAACATTTTTTAGTGCCTGACATTTGCGACAAAATCAGACCCGACAGTTTTTAAATTAATATATAATTACAGTATTACCAGCTGTCCGTTATTATCCAATAAAGTTATAAATTTTTTTACAGTTTTACAGTGCCAGAGGAGAACCAAAACAGAAGGAGTTTTGGTTTCTTTTGCCACGGTCACCCTGTTGGCTTTCTTACTGGGAGACTGCTGACATTTAACTTAGCTTAGTACATTGTTAATATTGCTTTTAGGATAATGAACTAATTACAATCCTAAAGACTCTATTATTTAGCTATTTCTTTGTCTCCCATTGTCTTTCATTGTTTAATGTTTAGGTATTTTATGCTATTATTGCAAATCCCTTATACCCCTGTCCCATAAAATGTTATCATATTTTTATGCCCTTTTTTATCTTCATGTAAGTTGGAATGGCATGAGTGACAGAAAGGTAACGTCTCAGTTACGTTTGTAACCCCTGTTCCCCAATGGAGGGAACAAGACATTGTGTCCCTCTTGCCACAACACTAAACTGACCGCTGACAGCCGTCAAACCCCTAGTGTCACTACATCAACAAAATGACTCAACAAAACTGGAGGTTGCATACATAACCGAGACATTTCTACTTCTAATTATACAGTATTATATTTATATATGATCTTATATTATAATCTAAATTCCTATCAGATAAATTATTTAATTCCCATCATGGATAAAAATATTCAAGCTCACTGCAATGAATTCTGGGATTGCTTTATTCATGATAAGGATACTTTGATGTTGCCTAAAAAATTGTATATAACCAAGATATCTGCTTCTGTGCCAAAGATGATTGTCTTGGAATGCAGCCCCTGTCCTTTATGGGAACTAGAAAGTATTGGCTATAAGTACAGCTCTTGTGTCAAGGCCAGTCTCTTGGTAGTGGAAACCACACCATTGAAACAGAGAATGGTGCGCAAACTGAATTCTGTAACTGTTTTCTACAGTCTTTGGTGAGGCATAGCATGACCACGTACCTCATTGCCACCAAGAGCATGAGCCATTTGGTTGGTTGCACGAAGGGATAGGTCTGTGGCACAGTGCAGCTCTAAAAAGATGGCACCGGTGTGGTCGGCTGCTCCGACCAAACATTACTCGTTTTTGTTTATTTTTGTTGTGTTTTTATACACATATATTTATAGACATATACCTCAGGGCAAGGGTCAGGTTCCAGAGGGACATTCGGGACTACAACCTTCTCTGCTTCACCGTGGCTGAACCCAGCGGTACCGGACCATGCCATCCAGCCGGCTGAGTCTTTTTCGGTTTACTGCATGGACAGAACAATGGAGTCAGGGAAGATAAGGGGAGGTGTCGTGCGTCTGATGGTGAACAACCACTGGTGCAACAGCGCAAGCATTGTTCCCCTCTCATGCTCTTGCACACCAAATCTTGAACTTCTGACCATCAAATGTCGCCTGTTTTATCTCCTTTGGGAATTCAGCTCGGTCATAGTCTGTGCCGTTTATATTCCACCTCAAGCGGACATGGACACTGCGATATGGGACTTACACGAGACACAAAGCCTACACCGGACTGGGACACCGCGTTCATTGTGTTGGGGGATTTTAACAGTGCCAACCTCAAGCGCTCACTGCCGAACTTCCACCAGCACGTCACCTGCCCCATCAAAGGCGAAAGGACACTGGACCACTGCTACACACCATTTAAGAACAGCTACAAAGCACAATCACAACCAGCGTTCGGAAAATCGGACCATGTCGCCATCTTCCTCATGCCTGTATACAGACAAAGGCTGAAATGGGAAGCCCCAGTGCAGAGGGAGGTCGCACGCTGGACGGACCAATCGGTGGCCGCTCTGTAGGACGCTCTAGATGACGCAGACTGGGACATGTTCAGGCGCAGCTCTGATGACGTCAGCACGTTTACGAAAGCGGTTGTGGGATTTATCGGGAAGCTAACAGATAATACGGTACAGAAAATTATTATCAGGACGTTTCCCAACCAGAAGCCATGGGTGGATACTATCCGCAATGCTCTGAGATCCCGCTCCGCTGCCTACAACGTAGGCCTCGCCACCGGGAACATGGATGACTACAAGGCTGCATCTTACAGCATGCGCAGAGCAGTGAAGGAGGTGAAGGAGGCAAAGCAGCACTATGGGAGAAAACTAGTGTCGCAATTCCAACATGGCGGCACCAATCACAAACTATAAAACACCATCCTCCAGAATGGGGAATGCGGATGCTTCTCAGGCAGACAAGCTAAACACCTTTTATGCTTGCTTCGAGGCAGCAGCTAATCACGCTAGCGGTGCTAGCGGCACAAACAGCATGCACGCTGAGAGAGCAGGAGAGGTTAACACGTTCACCATCTCGGAGCATGACGTGAGAAGGGCATTCAGAAGTGTGAATACCAGGAAGGCAGCAGGACCAGATGGCATTACAGGTCGGGTTCTGAAAGCCGGCGCTAACCAGCTAGCACCGGTGTTCACAGAGATATTCAACCTCTTCCTGGAACAGTCTGTAGTCCCCTCGTGTTTCAAGCAGTCCAGGCGCTTAATGTGAGACACAGCAGGCAAAATCATTCATTTTTCATGCAGTGGTCAATTTTGAAATTTTGGGCAATTTCAATTCCTGAACATGTAATCTTTCAAACTACCATGAAGAAAATGTCCAAATTATACATGTATGTTTATTCTGCTTTACAGGATAACAGAAGTAGATATCCATGAATCCCTCTGTAATTCTTTTCCCATCTAATATGTTAACAAAATGAAAAAAGAGTTTTGAGCCTGGCTCTATCACACAAATTTTTTTTTTTTTTTAATTATGCATATTCACATTTATTCATTTGGCAGACGCTTTTATCCACAGTGAATTCAAGGTATACATTTTTTTTATCAGTACTTGTATTTGCTGGAATCGAACCCACAACCTTTGCGCTGCTAACGCAATGCTCTACGAGTTGAGCTACAGGAATACTAGTTCATTTCAAAGTCATTTCAAACATTATTCAAACATTAAAATACAAAAAAAACTTGCAATAAATTTTTTTTCTCATCTTAATATAAGTAATCAACTGAGAAAGTTTCTTGGTGATATCTATTATTTACATTTTTTACCCTATTCAACTGTAGTGTCTCGCCTTAAGGGACTTTAAACTACCCTCTCAGGTGCTAAAGACTTTCTACACCTGCACCATCGAGAACGTCCTGACGGGTAGCATCACTTCCTGGTTCGGAAACAGCACCATGCAGGACAGGCGAGCCCTCCTGAGGGTGGTGCGGTCAGCTGAATGTACCATCCACAGTGAGCTCTCTCACCTGCAGGACATCTACAGCAAGCGGTGCTGAACCAGGGACAGGAAGATTGTGAAAGACCTCAGCCATCCTAACAATGGACTCTTTTCACTGTTGCGTTCAGGAAAGCGCTTCCGCTCATTGAGGGCAAACACAGAGAGAATGAGGAGGAGCTTCTTCCCGCTGGCCATTCAGAGTCTGAACCAGGAAACACCAAGCACCTAATACATGGACTTCATCTAACTCCCTGCACAAACTTTGCACATTTGCACAACTGTCACTTTAACACTGGACTGGCACAGAGTCACTTTAAACACTTTATTCCAGCACATGTATACACTGCCATTCATATGTATATACTGTATATATTTCTAGTATATGTATATTTATATTTTATACTATAGTTAATTTACTTCTATAACTTTTATACCTTATCCTTTTTTAAATTTACATGTACATTTAGGCATTTAGCAGACGCTTTTATCCAAAGCAACTTACAAATGAAAGAACAATAGAAAATGTAAATCAAGGATCAGAAGGCAACAGTCTGGAAGCATCGTTTCCCTAGCCTAGCATAGAGTAATTTACAAGTGCAATTGTTTCCCCCCTTTTTTTATATATGGAAAGAAGGAAAGAAAGAGAGAAAGAAGTGTTAGTGGTAGGATAGGTGCTATAACTGGGCATGTGTTGATGGAAAAGATGTGTTTTTAGTCTTTTTTTGAAGATGGATAGTGAATCCACTGTTCTGACTGAGACTGGAAGGTCATTCCACCAGGAGGGAGCAGTCCAGGAGATGGTTCGCGACAGTGATTTTTTGCCTCTGTGGTGTGGCTCCACTAGGCGCTGCTCACTAGCAGAACGCAAGCTTCTGGAAGGCACATAGGTCCGTACCAATGAGTTAAGGTAACTTGGTGCAGACCCAGTGGTTGTTTAAAAGGCTACCATCAGTGCTTTAAACTTGATTTGAGCAGCCAATGGTAGCCAGTGCAGTCTGGTGAAAAGAGGAGTGACGTGTGCTCTCTTTGGCTCGTTGAAGACTACCCTCGCTGCTGCATTCTGAATCATTTGCAGCGGTTTGGTAGTACTTGCTGGTAGGCCCGCCAGGAGAGCATTGCAGTAGTCCAGTCTGGAGAGAACTTGCTTGAAGAGCTTGAACAAGGAGTTGTGAGGACAGTTCTGACAGGAAAGGTCTGATTTTTCTGATGTTGTGTAAGGCAAATCTGCAGGATCTGTTGAAGCTATGTGATCTATGAATTGTAATTGCTCATCAAACATGACTACAAGGTTCCTGGCTGTTCTGGAAGGAGTTATTGTTGATGATCCAAGCTGAATGGAAAAGTTGTGCCGAAGCGTTGGGTTAGCTGGTATTACCAGTAGTTCTGTTTTGGCAGGGTTGAGCTGAAGGTGATGATCCTTCATCCAGTTTGAAATGTCGACTAGACAGGCTGTAATACGAGCAGCCACTGTAATAACGTCTGGTTGAAATGAGAAGTAGAGTTGCGTGTCGTCAGCGTAGCAGGGGTAAGAGAATTTGTGTTTCTTGATGACAGACCCTAGTAATGACATGTAGATAGAGAAAAGAAGTGGTCCAAGAACAAAGCCCTGAGGAACTCCAAAATTGAGATGATGTGACTCCGAAACCTCACCCCTCCAGGACACCCTGAAGGATCTACCTGAGAGGTATGAGGTAAACCACTAAAGTGCAGCTCATGAGATACCCATTTTCCTGAGGCTTGACAGGAGGATCTCATGGTTGACGGTGTCAAAGGCAGCAGACAAATCCAGCAAGATGAGGACTGAGGATTTAGAGGCAGTTCTAGCCAATCAGAGGGCTTCAGTAACAGAGAGCAGGGCCGTCTCAGTTGAGTGGCCGCTTTTGCAACCGGATTGGTTGATGTCCAGTAGGTTGTTCTGTGTGAGGAATGTAGAGAGTTGCTTGAACACAACTCACTTAAGCGTTTTGAAAATGAATGGGAGAAGGGATATCGGTCTGTAGTTGTCAAGAAGTGCAGGATTTAGAGATTTTTTTTAAGCATTGGGGTTACCCGAGCCTGCTTAAATGCTGTGGAAAAAGTTCCAGTGTGAAGGGAGGTGTTGATGATGTGAGTGAGCATCGGTGTCACAGAAGAGGAAATGGTCTAGAGAAGGTGAGTGGGGGTAGGGTCGAGCATACTACCTGTCCCCTGTACCCTTCACACTGGAACTTTTCCCACAGCATTTAAGCAGGCTTGGGTAACCCCAATGCTTAAAAAAAATCTCTGGGTGGCAAAAGAGGATGAGTTTGGAGACCTCCATCTCCGAGAGTGGAGAGAAGGAAGATTGTTAGAAAGATAAGTTGTGTGTGGGGTGTGGTCATCAGGTTGAGGTGTGGACAATTGGCTGCTGATGGTTGATGTTTTTTGTATGAAAAATGTAACAAAGTCATTGGCTGTGAGGGCAGATGACGGAGGTGGTGGAGAAGGACAGAGTAGTGAGAAGAAAGTTTTAAAAAGAGAGCGAGAGTTGGTGCAGTTGTTAATTTTGTTATGGTAGTAGGTTGTTTTTGCAGTGAAGACATTTCCTGAGAAGGAAGCGAGGAGTGACCGGTACCTGTTAAGATCAGAATGTCAGGACCCGCACTTTCTTGTTTTGTGTTGTGTCCGGTTTGACCGCTGGGGGTCGGGGTTGTCTGTTTTGGTTTTGTTTTTTGCGGAGCACATGGCTTTGTTTTGACGGCTGGCCATGTGCTCCGGTTTCATTGTCAACCCCGCCCCCCTGTTATCGCCTTGTTTGTTTTATTTGTCGCACCTGTGAGTTATTATGTTTTGTATTGGTC
>JAZGTK010014725.1:0-13582 GCA_036877625.1 Ambastaia sidthimunki
GTCACATGGCTGACAAATTGTGGCTAGGTGACCCCATACACAGCTAAAGCAGATCCAGTGTAATGCTATTAAACTGAACTAATGAAGCCAACAGCGCCATCCTCTGAGCTGCGACTGCATCACCGTATTAAAGCTCTGAGCATGGTGGCAATAAACATACTACAAAATTGACCTCCAGCCAACACAAAAGATAAGACTGAGATTTTCTTTCTGCTCTGATTTAGTTAACAGAGCTACTTAACTGCTTTAAAACTCAACAGTAGTGGAAAAACAGTTCAAAGATCTGTGTATATTTTGTAATTGTAACTGCACAAAATGCTTTTGGGCATAATTATTTTTTCATAAAAACCCACATTCTTTCAGCTTTTTATTTTCATAGTTACTAACATTAAAAAAATATTTACGGTAAAGGAGAAACCAGCACAAAATATAGAGGCTTGCAGAGCTCTGACCACCTGAACACCAGCATAGCAGTGCACTCACAACCACTCTGAACATCTGAAGATCATGGGGGTGGGTTTTTTATGGGGGGAAACACCACTTACAGTTCTACAAAAATGTTTTAGTTATTTTAGTTGAAATACTGGAAATATGTGGTTATACATTAATACCATTCAAAATGGTATTAAGTTGAAGTTGAATTTTTAAATTTAGTCTAATATGAGAAGAGATTTTCACAAGTTTTCTTTCTGACCTTGTTTTCTGCATCCTTTCGTTTGGACGTGCTGCTGAAGAGTCTGCAGGACACTTCAAGCTGTGAGGTGAACTTCACTCTCTGAGGGTGTTTGAGATCTTCCTGTGGTTTGTATCTTAGAGTTGGAATTTGTTCCATAGCAGGAGGAAGGAGGTTATTTTTACTTTTGGGCACATCACTGTCCCTCTCCACCAAACTCTCAATGCTGTTGGGACAAGATTTCTGCCAGCGAGACTTTAAGCCAATAGAAGGTCTCCGTTGGCTGCTTCTGTGCTTTAATGGCAAGTTAGATCGCATACTAAGAGGAAAAGGGCTAAAAGCTGAAGTATCTGCCCCAGCAGGGGCATCTGCTTGAGTCACAGGTTGAGAAGCACCTGCTAGTGGTTCTGACAGGAGGCACCTACGCTCTGCTTTGTTCCTGTGCTGGGAATAATATGATGGTAAATTGGGAATGTTTGGAGATGTGAAAATCCACTGGCCAAAGACGCCGTCTCGGTCCTCTGGAGACGCCTTTCCAATCCCACTGTCACTGCCGCTGTTACGTGTATTCCGCTGCCCTTCATCTGGATTCTCGCTGTCGAGTTTAAGTCTCAGTTTCTCAATATAGTCTCCCATGTCAGTGTAGAGGACAGACACAAAGTGTGAAATTGAGTGGGGAGTCTGAGGGAAATCCAAACAGCCTTGAGTGTCCGGATCTGGAGTGCACGGAAGTCCAAAGTGCTCCATGATGCTTTGGTGCTCTTTGTGCTCATAAAGCTCAGGATCTATGAAAAAGACATGACACGATGTCTTCAGGTGGGTGCCTGTCTTTGTTGCAGCATTGCTATCTTTGGTCAAATCCACTGAGACAAGACCGAAGAATCTGCTGTCCTCCATGCATATTACGCAAAGTGCCAGGCACTCCGCAGGGTAAGACGCAAGAACAACATCTCTGTCATCACACAGCTGAACACAGTTACATTTGATTCTCATCATGACCAGCGAATGGGTCTTCTGCTCAATCCCAATCTGACTGATACATTCACGGATGGTTTGCAATGCCTTCTCTTCCGACTGTGACATCACTAACTCCAGTTCCATGGAGTTGATGTATCCTACAATCATTGATACGTTGAGGAGGCTGGAGTGAGACACAAACTCATTCTGACAGTCTGAGAACACAGAGTCCACACTCATAACTCGTGATGTGTCATTCTGCAGAAGACTATCAGGCTGGCTTCTGGGTCTGCACTGCTGTACCCAGCAGGACATATCTGGTTCAGACAAGGGTCTCTGTTTTTTCTGTTGTGCGCTCATGGTGCTCTGATCTGAGATCTCAAAGGCGGTATCAAAACTTCCAACTGACTGAAACATTGGCTCCTTTAATTTATTGCCATTATGAATTTCTGAGAAAAGGTCGTTTTTTCCAGGTCTGAGCCATGGCAATTTACTCTTATTTTGACATCTGAGCTCCTCATGGCTGGGGCAGGAGCCCATGGGCGGCCCGTCACCAGATGTGACCAGCAAACACAATGATGATGATGATGATGTGCTGATCAGTTTTACCACAGTTTCGTGTGATTTCTCAGACACATCTGTATCATTCACACGCAGGATACGGTCACCAGGACATAATCCAACGCTGTATGCCGGACTGCCTTTAATTATTCCACGCAGGACACAAGGTGCTTGGCCAGCTATGGTGAATCCATAGCCAGCTCCTCCACGCTCCATCTCAACCCTGCGGACGGCTGGGCTGGAGGGACGGTCCAGCTGTCTCACTGCAGACACAGCTGGTCTCAGAACTCTCATGTTGGCACTGAAACTTAGTGGTAGTGCAGGATACAGGTGCAGCTGTGTCGTTTAGACCGGACAACCATCTGCAGTCATCCTACTGCTGCTAAAACACAGACCCGAATCACATGAGACCTTTCTAAATGATTTACATTTTAACATTAAGAATGCACATTTATGTAAAGTATGTAGAATATTACACAAACAAACAGTGAAACACAAACTCTCCATACAAAAATACATGTACATGTCTACATGGAGACTGGTATTTCCATTTTTAACCTGAAGGTGGACCGCACAGTAAATCTTTTCATAGTGCTGGCGATAAAACTTCGGTTATGTACAAATAAACATCAACTCCAGTATTTTTAACACTTCATCATGAAAATAGCATTTTAAAAAACATTCTTATAATTAGGATCAAAGAAACAAATGACTGACTACACTGAAAACGTACTTTAAATTATTAATTTCTCACCCCACAAATTAATAAAATAAACTAGAAAACGTATATTGTTACATACTCTTAAAATAATTGTTATTAATAATCGGTTTGTATTATTAGAGTTTGTATGATGTATAATAAAACATGCATAATGCGTGCGAGCTATATGTCTGACACACATAACTATTAAAGTGCTTTATATCGAAGACAAAATAATGATAAAAGTGAGGTCAAAGAATAAAAAAGACACTTTCTCATAACTCACAATCTCCGAAATCAGTATTACATTTAGTTTCAAGTCCCCAAAATTGCACGAACAGCGCTGTTTTAATGAATGCCAAACTAAACCAAAAAAATCCCAAAAGCGCCGCTATCACTCAATATACGATTCTTTAATAACAATTAAAGGATGTGCGGACACTCACCTGCAAACCGTCATCATTATGAAGTTTTCTTTGCTTTATTTTGGACCTGACTTCACTCGACGCACTTCAACCGCTTCCATTCACTATTGTTGTGAATACAAAGCGTTCTCTTGTCACTATGGCACCGTAACGTCCGCAAACTGAGATCAACTCTCTGATTGGCTAACAGACGCGTCAATCACGTTCAATATTCAAATAAATACGACGTTGTTATTGGCGGTTTATGCATTTCCACAGTTGTTTTAGTCGTAATGTTAGTAAATATTTAAGCTTGTGAATTTACTTAACATGGGAATATAACTTATATACGATTATTTGATATACATGTTTAAAGATAAACAAATATAATGCAGGATTACAAGCTATTATGTTGGCAGGATTATTTTTGAACAATAAAACCAGCCATTTGTTTATTTACATGCAAGTCGTATGTTTTACGGATTTTGCGTAAGCTACACCTGCGGTGCATTTTTTGAACGTCGACACACCCCGGTCACAGAACACTGACGTCTTCTTATCACAGGCTCTTTCCTGAACGCCCATCACAACAGATAGACAGATTATCTTGTCTGCACATTAAGAAGAATTAAAGAGCATGTGGTGCATTAACCATTATACTGTTTGGGTGCCAGTCCGGTTCAATCTATCTGGCTATTTTTGTTTTTAAGTGTATCAACAGCTAGCAAAACCGTTATGCATTCTGTACCATTTATTAATTTCTTACATATCACTAAATTATACTTAACTGTAATATTTTGTAATTGTACAAACTGTAACAATGTCCTCTTGCTTTTCGAATCCTTGTCAACTTAATCCAATTTTTATCACTGTGCCATATGGTTCATTGTCAGAAGCACTTGGTATTATCTGTCTGTTTCAGCTGACCCGAACCTCTGTCCTTCTGGTGTTTTACATGAACTCTGTACGTTGTATGACCAAGAGATCTAAAATTAAAATATTACAAATAAAAGGGATTAGTTCACCCCACAATGGAAATTTTCTCATAATTTATTTACCATCACGCCTTCCAAGATGTACGTGACTTTTTTCTTCAGCCGAACACAATCTGAGTTGTGTTTAAAAACATCTGGGCTCCTCCTAACTTTGTAATAGCATTGATCAGGGATCAACGTTTTGAAGCTTCAAAAGCACATGCATCCATCAATAAAGTAATCCAATTCAGTTTCCTAATTAATGAAAAGAAACAATACATTTGTAAGAGAAAAAGATTAACATTCTGTGTCTATTTAGTACTTGAAACGTCACATATCCATGTAAACAACCACAACAGAGCCGAAACTGTTTCCGGAGGTGCTTCGCAGCCTCTGAAGTCATTGCCTGATAGGGCAGCGAGGCAGCAGTTCAGCTGTCTTTCGGACGCAGCAATCACATCTCATGCACTTCTTGCTCATGTTCTTCTGTGACAAAACACGCATATGAAAACTAGTCACAAGACACGTGAGAACCAATGAGTAAATCATGTCAGAATTTTAATTCTGTGATGAACTAATCCCTTGATTATAATGACTAATATTACATTGTCATTCTAAATGCAGTTGAGGCTCTGGGCAACTAGCACATCAATTTAGATAAACCAAATGGTTCTTCATAACCAAAACATGTGAACTGACAGCAGTCATCCAACAAAAAGATAATCTTTTACCAAGTATTCTGTTGTGAATCAGTGTTCATATGTGGACAAAGTTCTTTAAATATCTTCAGATCAATTTTTGAATTATGTGAAAAAATGTATCAGTACTCAAACAAGTATAAGGTGTACTGCTATTTAGCAGATTGATTAACTAAATATATGAATGCCATGATACTTGGATTGTAACACTTCCTCTGCAAAAGAGGTTCTATCACTCAGGTGTGGGTGTTCCTAAAGCCTTTGAGGCCGGTGGGTTGGGCCAAGTTTGGGCAGGCTGAGTAACAGCAGGGATCATCTTCTCTAAGAGGTTCATCATGCGTTCCTGAAGCTGGAGGCTCTGCACCTGAAGAAAGTTTTGCTGATGCATAACACGCCGAACTTCATGACAGGCCTCCTCTACTGCACGGCTTATTCTGCGCTGTTCCTGCAGCATTGCGTCTAGGACACGGAGCTTCTTTCGGCGCAGTGACACATGCGACAGTCTCCGCCTCTTACGTGCTGGTGACCTGCAGAGTGTGAAACCATATAGTTACAGTTCCAAGGGACATTATTCCAAAATCTGATATCTAAACTTGATCTTATGTGTTACCTGGTCTCAAAAGAACTTCCAGAATTCTCTGTCAGACCTTCTTCCTCATCATTGATGTCTCTATCCTCTGAGGAACCAGTGTATTCAGGTAGAAACCCACTTGGTGGAGCTGACTGGGGCACAGAAGATTCAAGTTGGGAGGTTGAGGGGCCAGATGGCGGAAGGTTCGGTGGGCTCATATGGCAATGGTCTGGCACCTTTGACAAGATCCTCTCAATAGATTTGTAGTATGGCCAATCAGGTGTACCATTTCCGCCATTTGCCGTGTACTTCAGCTTCCTGTTATAAAGACAAGATGCAGTTACTGTACAAAGTACTTTATTGATATTATCGCTGTGATTTTTTTAAAGAAGCATTGTGTAACATCTTTTGGGGAAGACGCAAGACCATAAAATGTTCATCCAATCATTGCATTCAGTCTGAATGTAATGATAGGATGTCTTACTTGCCTGTCAAACTATGTATGTGTTCATGTTTTGGAGGAGGCGTGGCTTTGGAGAGCTCTGAAAGGAGGGCGGGATCTTATGATTTCAAAGATAGCTTGCTATTGCAAGCCTCTCCAAAACTGCCTACACTACCTGTAAAAGAATTTGCACTCACTTGGCTGTCTGCCCAACACAGATGGCTAAAGTTGTTATATATGAATAGCATTCAAAGCCATTTCGAATGGTATTAATGTATAACCACGTATTTCCAGTATTTCAGTAGTCCATATATGGAGTTACTGCCCTCCAAACGCTCTGCCAATTCTGATCTGATCTTGCTTGCGTCACCGTTTTTGCCATCTTTTGCAGTCACTTGTAAAGTAGACACCTGTGTACTGATAACTGAGTTACTGAACAGAAAGATTACAGACAGACAGACAGAGTTCTGTAATGTAGTATAATTATACTTGCCTGAATTGGAAAGTCATGTTGGTGATCTTCATCTTGATCTCCTCTCTGTGTCGCTGTTCCCCAGTTAATTCGTAAAGTTGCTTAGCCATCGTCTCGTAGATCTTAGCATTGCGTTTAGCCTTCTTGAGCTCTGTCACGTACTCTTCCCAAATATACACAAGTGCTTTCATCTCCGAATCCGTCCAGTTACGAGCCCTCCTGTGCTTCTCGTTTGAGCCAGGCACCGTGTAACTAAAACAGTCTTCAGAGGTCATTTTTTAAACAAATCATGTACTGTTCGTTCAGATTAGGATTTAAGCCAGTTTCTTAGTGCTGTCTGTTTTCCTGTGCTTACTTTGCTTTCTCAAGCATGCGCTTGTGTGTGTGAGAGAGAGGCCTCTGCTGCCCTTCCCCCATTGCCTAGTTAAGAGGCCTCAAAATGGAACCTGGAGGGCTGGAGCAATCGCTTTAAAAGCTTTTAAAGAGGGAAGTTCGTCACCATGATGTCAAGTTACCCTGGCAACAGCCTGCTAAGGCCCTCCTCTTCTAGCCAAACCCCTTCCCCTTTACTCTTTTGTCTCTGTCACTCCGCAGCAAAAAGCTTTTAGCTGAAAGGCAGTAAAGGGGGCCGGGCAGTTAATCTGCATGTGAAACGCAACTCCTCTGGGACTGAAATCGGCAGAGTGCACTGTTGCCTAGGCAACGGGTCTCACCCAGGCCACTTAGTCCAAACATTTATGAGCTTGAAAGCTTTTAATAGAGATGAACTGGATTGACATTTTATAAAAAAGTGCATTTCCACAATGAAAGCCCTTAAAAAGGTAATTCATAAATTGATACAAAAATGATAGTGTTGTTTTGGTGTCAGATAAAAAGCAACCATGCAGACCTGTAAAACAGTTCATCAGCATTGTGAAAGCTGTCTTCTAAAGAGGTTTTTGGAAATGTGTTCAGTGTTTTTTTGTGCTTATTGCTGCATAAGTTTAATAAACCCATCACCCTCCACCATGTGTTCCTCTTAACTACAGTCCTCTCAGACCCACCCAAATGTATCAGCTTACATCTTGATCCACAAACTACGGCGACCCGAACAGGACATTGGGGGTAGTGCTTTGGAGGGGAATCTTGCTCACGCTTTGACAGATTAGCAGCTGAGATGACACATGGTACACTCACTGTTAACCGCATTATCTCCCTCAGCCCATCTGCCTAGAGATTTCATAGCCAAGTTGTTAACATCCTCACATTCAGAGTCAACCCCACCTAGTTAGGAATTCGTGACATCTGCGTAACGATCACACACCCGGAGCAGAGGGCAGCACTGCCGCACCTGGGGAGCAACCGGGGAAAGGTGCCCTGCTCAAGGGTGCCTCAGTTGCTTCCTGTCGGAATCAAACCAGTGACCTTCTGGTTACAAGTCCAACCCCTAACCAGTAGGTCACAACTGCCCACATGGCTGCCTTATTCTTAAAATATAAGACAGCTATGTATTTGCATAAAGACCTATTTTTAGAAAAGCAGCAAGTGTAATAAAAAGTAAGTATAACATTTTCATTGTACTTCAGTTAAAGATGTACAAACCCAAAAAGAAACATTTTAAATTGAATTTAAATGTATTTGTATAGCAGTTTTACAAAGATGACCGCCCTCTACCCCAGTAAGCAGTTTATCTGTGACTAGAGATACAACAGAGCTGCAAGATTGAACACAAATGCAAACAGTTTTTGAAAGTAAATTATACAGCAAGAAAGGAATGCCACACACTTACAAGTGAATCTGTAACAGTCACGGGACCCCATCACTCTCTATTTGAGAACCCCCGATATAGAGCACGGCTGTGCTTCAGCTAAACATCGCCCTCTGCTGCGTCAAACGTTCAGCGACTCACTGCATGAATAAGCTATGCAAAGAAGAGGCCATACGTTCTGGGTGTGCGTGTTTTAATGTGAAACAGAACTACAGAGACCAGAACTTCCTCTTTTTAGAGTACCTTTAATATTTATTCAGTATTCCAGCAGCTATTTAATATGCAAGTTGTTTTGTACATTTTATATTACAGAGCAACATTAGTTCTTCTCACTCCATTTTGTCTTCACGGTTTTCATCCTGACAGAGACGCCATTTTCACCGCTGTCTCCATAGCAACTATCACGAAAACTTGGCTGGACAATAAATCAAATAATACAATCAAGTGCAAAAAATGAGAGCAAAACTTTACAGTGGAAAAAACTAATAGCTTATAATAAAAAAAGTTCAATCAATTAAAAGTAGATTATAAAAATGATACAAGATAAAACTCATTTACTTCCACAACATGCTTTTGGATGCAGAGGAAAAAGAATTGTGTACATAAAACACATACGTACAGCACATCAACTGTAAATGTAACCTTACACATTTGCATGTCCACACATGCAGACGCATCATCAACGGCTTTGTAAAAAGGTCAACCATAAACCCACCATGGACCTCCCAGAAAGACAAACGGAGATAGTTTGTCCACAGGGTTGAACATTTACAGATGTAAATTTCTCTTCATAACTATTAACAAAGCCAACGCCTTCAACGTTTGAGATTCTAAATCTTATTGGCTCTTTCTGTCCTAAACTGATGTCACAATGTAACACTATCATAGAGGCCTATACTGAGCAAAAATCATTAACAAAATGCTGCACTTTTATTACTGCTAATAGAGGGATCTGCAACTCAGTTTGGCCGCTTTAGTAAATGAAGTTCTGCCTTCCAATAGAAAGAGCCAACCATTAATTACTTGAGATTCTTAGTGGGAGGGTCTCTGTACAGTGCTGGAAAGAACTTGAAAGCCTTTGGGCACCCGCAGCAGCCGAAGCGTCTGGAAAAACAGCTTTTGTTTGAGCTTAAGAAACTAAATTAATGGTACAGTTGATGTCAGGTTTAACAGATGGTCGGAAATACAGTGTTTTATTGTGACCTTAGTCAGCAATGTTAGAGATATCTGCGTTCTCCCATTCAAGCAGGTCTTGCTCTTGTATGACTGAAGAAGCTGCCGGTGTTGCAGACATGGCTGCCGGTGTTGCAGACTTCTYTACAGGGACTTTGGCTGGGCTCAGTTGTGCACAGACCCGGGTCAGAACTGTTCTGTCTCTGACAGCAAATCTAATTACAAAATAATTATACATTTGCTTTCTAAGTGTTTATAAAAAACTGGAAATAGAAAGAAACCATGTGCGCATTGTTCATTTGTTGGCTCAATGTTTCTTTAATACTGATTAACTAAGCAGTTGGAGTCGAATATCCCTAAACCAAAGAGATTTGCTTCCACCCCAAAATTAAAATACAGTTTTTTTACCTCAACAATATAAAATAACACAAGATACAATAAAATAAGTACAAATATAAGTGGTTAATGTAAATACTGCAAACATTTTGAAAACTATGTTGTCAAATAAATACCGTAGTGACTACTGGAATGTTAACAAGTGCCATTAGGAGGCAGTAAACATTCACGCACCTAAAAGCACAACTGGAGCGTTCCAGTTAGCAACAAGTGTTGGCCAACAAATGGACAAAACTCTCTCCGCACCAAATGATACAACTACATGCACAGCAGTACCTTTGTTTTCCTTTACAGAAGTACACGTTTAAACAGACGTTGACAGTTCGTTTCTCATCTATGTCTGCCTCAATCTGAACTTTCAACAAGACTGAACTAAATCTAAATCTGGCAGAACATTCCTCAAAATCTCAAGCAGTAGGAGGGCTATTAACATTGAACAAGAATTCAAGCGATGAACTTTTCAGAGTCCTTCAACATCATCATTTTAAAAGCCTCTCAGGATTCTTTGAAAGGAGAGCTGGGAATTGAATGTATATTTGGCAACACTAACACGAAACGTTCAGTCCTTATGGTTTGTTGATTCAGTCTCTCAGACACTCTTCCTCAGTGATGCCCTGTGCCCGCAGCTCCTCCAGCACGTTATCCAGATGACCAGAGTCAGGATAACCGTGGCCTGTCAGGTTGGAGCCGAACTCGGTCTTGTGATGAACCTCGTTCCAAATGACTGTATCTGTCTCGCCTGTAGTGCTGGACGTGCCCACTGAGAAGATCAGCCGGCGGTCCCATGCAACCAGCAGCAGTTTCAGCACCTATTACAGCAGGACCAGGGGAACATATTTTAAAGGTCCGGTAGGCAATTTTAGAGAGGCTAGCAAGATCCCGTCCTCCCATGAGAGCTCTCCAAAGCCTCCAATTTTGCACAGACGTATGCAAAAATATAGCTTGACAGGCAAGTACAAAAAAAGCACTAAGTACACAGATCATGTACTCTAATAAAAGATTTTTATTCTACATGTAGTGCGTCATCTCAGATGTTAAGATCATATGCTCGCTAAACTTTTTCCCAATAAACCCTCTTATTAAACACTCTGAAATAAACGAATCATGTGTGAATGCATACAGTGTTTCTTCACATCAGCACTTCTAGCTGACTGCCAGATCGCAACACACACAAATATTACTGCAGCATACATGCCAAATGCACGAGTGTGCACTGAAATGCACAAGATATTCACCGTTAATTTTATTATTTCATTTATTATTAATTCAGTTACTTTTAGTGTTTAGTTTAATAAAAGGAAAGGGACTTGCTTGAGCAATGTTCAAATAAAGGCATTTACTGGAGACACATTTCATTTTATTTCAAGTAATAGCAGAAGGGGTGCACACACATTTACAATAGACGCCACGAAGTGTTAATTCAGTAAGAGAATGAGACGACTGTGTTTATGAATGTAGTAATACGTACAAGGCGGCCTTTCTCGCTGTCAGGGAGGTAACAGTGTCTTGGGAATCCACGTGCTGTGAAGGGCTTGCCAGGGTTGGGATGCTCAGGACCCTACAACAAACAAAACAAGCAGTTTAGACTAACAAAGCAGTTATATAAACCATGCATACAGTTATATAACATTGCAGCAGTCTAATATATGATGCAGGCAACACAACAAATATGAATGTATGCTCTGGGCTAGTCAGTGAATAACTGCACGGTTACACGAATATATATATATATATAAGGTTGCATGTATAGAAATGGCTTTACCTGAATGCCAGGGGGTATATTGTAGATAATCCGGATGGTTTTGCAGTCAGGGTGTCCAGGAAGTGAATGAGGAATAACATGGTATTCCATCTTGCCTGGTGGCTGGTTTCCTGTTTTAACACCATAGATGGTCTTGCAGGTGGGACACTGGAGGCTTCCATCTTTGTTGCCGTTGTTGTACATGGCCACCAGACACTGCAGGTGGTACTGATGCCCACACTGAGAGAGGCGACCAACCGACTCTGCCCGAGAAATGCCACCCACACCTGGTCCTTTATAGCCAGAGGGGCCACAAAGAGACTCCATACAGATAGTACAATCCTAAGAAAGAATGAAAAAAAAGCAAAAAAAAAATTACATTCAAATCAAATACATACACAACAAAAAAATTATGAAATTAAGAAAGAAAAATATAAACTGTATATTTGCCTCCTCAGGTGGGTTGCGGACTTTCTGGAGATATCTTCTGACAACTTCTTCTGAAGTTCTGCCTGCTCAAACAAACGAGATGAGTTTAATAGAAGAGTGATTTAATAAAACAAGAATCTCAAAGACATGAGACGATATGTAGTTTATACACAAACACACACGTGTACTCCTGACCTTTGCGGGCCTGTTTTTTTGTGGTTTTGCGACAGCAGTGGCCGAGGCCTGGAACAGGTTTAATGTCACTCTTGCTGACGGGTGGGGGGTGGAGCACAAGTTTGGGTGGGCGGGTCAAACAGACCGGGAGTCCAGCGGCACTCATTAAAATACCAGTGATACCTAACCAATGATAATTGAGCATTCCATTGTCCCTTATTTTGCCTATTATTTTTTATTATTCAAATATGCTACTACAATTAATTATCACAGTCACTATTCATAACTCATTTGTAAGCTGTTTCTTACCTGCCAAAGCTGGATGGACAGGACTGGATCCATTTAGGTTCTTCACTGGAACAGTGGGGACTCTATAAAAACACCAACAACCCACAAGACATCAAATAAACACATCCACCAAATGTGCAAGTAACCATTCACCAATCAGATCAAAGCAATAAACCCTCAACGTTCTTATCTATAATCATAATCTGTTTCTAAACAGAAATAACCATGTTGTTGTCATGGCTACACCTGTTTGGCATCATCACCTCCGCCCGCATTGACCCGACAACATGCTGCGGTGTGTAAAGCAGGTCACACCTTCTGTAAAACCTCAGCTAACAGAAGCTGGCAGTGAGTCAGCAGACAGCAGTGAGCCCTGATCACAACCTCACGTGACCGCACGAGCCGTTGCCTAAACGTGGGGATATTTAGATCCTGTTCTGTAGTGAGCACCATTACAAAACATACCATTCAGTTAACTACACAACTGAACTAATAGTGATTTTAACCACTTAAAACCTAAACCACAAAGATGTTCAGCAAATACAAGTACCAGTAAAGCCAACTAATGAAAATCAGTTCCATCAGGTAATTCAATTTTATTCTATGTGGCTATGTGGTAATTCTATGTGACTCCACATTCCTTTGAACTTATATCTAGTATCCTACATTTCAGATCTTACTGCCTCACTGCCTCAATGCAAAGAACAAGAACTGCTAAAAACGAGAACAACACATTTAAAACATTAAACAAAACACATTCAAAAATAGCAAAGGTACTCACTGTTTGACCTTAATAACTGTCATCCTGCAAATATTCAACTATTTTGACAAATTCCAAAAGAATAAGAGCAGAAGAAAAGCAATGACAAAGTCTGATTTGAAGCTCTTCAGCACTGTTTTAAAATGATTCCCTCATGAAGTCATATATTTGAGTGTCTGTCTCGGTGTTGTTCTCCAGCTGGATGAGATTGTCTTGTGTGACTGTCAGCCGTGTCTCTTATAGTGCTAATCCTTCAGTTTCCATCTGTTAGGAAAAGAGGTGATGCACGTCACAGAGACAGGATTACCTCTCAACGTCACACTCTGACAGACCACCATAAAGTTCCACCACACCGGCACATAGTGCAAGAGTGTGTTCACACACACACACACACACACACACACACAGACACACACACACAC
>JAZGTK010014726.1:0-13581 GCA_036877625.1 Ambastaia sidthimunki
AGTGGAGTGTGTAGAAAATACTACATCAGCGACTGGTGGAAATTGTATGGAAAGATTATCTAAACCTGATTGTCTTGCCTGGGTTGTTCTCCAACATTCCACAAGTAACCCTGAAAGGACAGGGTGCTTGAAGGATGGACCAATGAGATCATCATCACATCTACTGTTTTTTCATAAATAAATGTCCGTTTATAAGGAGTTTGGGATGATACAGTGACTACTAATGTTTAGATTCACCTGCATATCTGAAAAAAGAAAGAAACAGAAAAAATTAAATTAAAGAAAATGTTTAATTTAAAATATTCATTTTTTTATTTCTCACTTTTTTATCTCTTACTTCTGACTCTTATTTTTGTATGTTTTAAAATGTTTATGGAAGCATATGCCCATTGCCAGCTTGTTTAAATCTTTTGTTGTAGTTTGTTATCTGATATTCTGATTAATGTGTGTGTCATGGTGACCCTCCCTCAGGCTGCCTGGCTATGGCACACTGTCAAGCAAATGCATGTATCGAGCAATGAAAAAGCTGTGACCCTCTCACTGTCACTCCTCATCATCCTCACTATGTTACCCTGAATACCATAGTTATGTAGTCCTGACTACAACAACCAATCAAAACCTTTAGTGGAACCAGAAACACTGCTACAAATATCTAACAGTTGTTTACAGTGAATAGCTGTTCTATTTTTTTATGTATATTATAAAGAATGTGATGTTTAGTGTGCAAATAAGTACAGCGGTTGTTTGGACTTGTTTGGTTTGTATTGATTCTTGCTATAAATGGAGGTTTAGTTCTGTAACTGAAGTGTGTTAAAGACACTTGCTTGGTAGTCACAGTGACAGAATGACTGTGTGTTAGCTCAGGTTGTTTAGCCAGTTTGATGGGAATGTAAATTAATGTTTGTTTCAGTTAATTAGGGTATTAGCTGAAATGCCCAAGGTAAAAAACACAACAGCAGTTTAAAAATCATTGACAATATTTCTGAAATTATTGAAACTGCAGTTTTGACATGTGGAGCTCTTTAAGCTTAGCTTTATAGTTAAACCTCACTACAATAAAACTTTTGTTGATCATATAGGAAGTTCTGCTTATCCGTGTATCTGCATTCAGTGTATGAGATGTAATGCCTCAGGCTGACAAATGGAGGAAACAATTATGGTCCTCTTCCGCCTGATCTGGTTCAAAAGGTCACTGCAGCAGGGTCTGCAAAAGGGTAAGAGATGGAGGGCAGAAAGCTAATAACATGCTTCTTTTCTGATTTCTGATGACCTAAAATATTATTTATGGCTTGTATTATGTAACACGTTAAATGTGTTTAATGTGAAAATTAAGCAATGGCTAAAGTTTTTGACACCTTTAGTCAAAATGGCTAGAAACTTTAATATTTAATATATTAAAACTTAAATTAAAAAAAAATTGTTTTATTGTTAATGTGTTCAGGTAGAGTCAGGCAGGATCTTTACTGTAAGTAAAGTGACAAACAGGATCTTTGATATAAGCCCATATAACCTTCTTATCATATGCCTTCCTGTATACAAGTAAACAGGAATTTCAGTACCCTGATTAAATTATGCTTGCCTGTCATAAAAGTAATAAATATACTTGTTTTTGCTTTTAAAGCTTGAGACTTCCTCAATATCATAACCCTGACACCAAGTTTTATATTCACAAATGATTAAACCGATAACCCCAAACTACATTTAAACAAATCAGATGTCAGTATTAAACTTATAGTAGCCAAACTATAATCTAGCCAAGTAATTTTTATAGTAGTTTTTATAAATTGTACTTGCAAGTATAAAACCCAGCTGTTTCCAGCATAACAATAATAGTAATACATAATCGTTTTTGAACATACAACTAAAACATTTACAAAAACAATATTGATAAAGTGTGGTAAGAAATATAAAAATCACTAAATCAGCACTTGTACTTTAAAGCAACATACCCCAAATACACATGTTACAAATAATCTTGAACCCCAACATAACAAAGACTAACCATTAGTCTTTACCTTTGATCATCTTTCTAAAAACTACACTGAATAGCAATTCATTTCAATACTCTTTCCATCCAGTCTCATGCTTGGTTAAGCAAATCCCCTGGCTAGTTTCAGGCTTTAATGAAAATGCAAAATCGAGCTTGATTTGAAGCAAGTTTGAATTCAACAAATCAACACATCTAATTGAACAACACACATGCACATTTCCATGGATTTATTAATTTTCTCTTTTTTCAGATACAAAATTACAAAGAAACAAAGAAAAATTAGACATCCATGAGTGTCATCACTGGGCTTAAAACAAACAGTCCTGCCAATGTAACTGCCTCACTACAAACAGAAACAAGAGAGTCTTTAAAACATTGGGTATATCTCATAGAATTGTGTTTCTGCACAGAACAAAATAGGTTTGGGGCTCTTTAGTTTTTGGTTTAGACCTCGAAAACTAGAAGCATAAATAATAAAGGAGACCTAGAATTAAAATCTGTTTTTCTCTTGTCTTGTCGCATACACATACAAACAAACAAACACATGCCAAGTCCTATATGTCAACATAGACAATTAAAACAGGAAACATATATTAACAGTTATAAACAGTGCAATTTTGCCAGATTCTGAAACTGAACTGGTCATGTAGTGTGTTTGCGATGTCTGTCTGACCTCTGTGTGAGTGTAAGTGTAAAATCACATTTATTGATCAGCCTAATGCAGGGAAGAGCCCATGGCAAGGTTATCAGTGTACTCTTAATTAACCCCTGAGAGTGTGTGTGCGGGTTTAGAAAGGGCTTTAAACTTTGGTCAGAGGTGTATAAATACAGCCATCCTGGCTGAAACTTGTGTCACATTCATACAGACCACCATGCAGACACACACTGTACTACATCACACGGGCTCACACACATACAAACACACAGCTAGGATGACACTAAAGCAGCTTTAGCACTCCACACACCTCACACATTATACAACAGAACACACAAAAACACTGCAAATTTACACAAACATGACAAAAAAATACTACAACCTTGATATGCACATCTGAATAAACAGGATTTCATAGTTGGAGTCCCAATATCTGTGAGTATGTTGTGGTGTGTGTTCCTGCTAAAACCTGCCTGTATGTGTTTTATGAAACAACTGTGTGGCTTTGTATATTTCCTGTTTCTTGAGAACCACATTTTTTTGTGTGTGTATCATCTAATTACAATTGCTGAATGCTGTTTAGTTTGAGTTTTAGTTAGAAAGTTCATATGAAAAGTGTTAATGGCTGATCGTTTAGCATGTTTTTTAAGCTAACATTGTACATCTTTCTATCATGTTGAAGTGTATCTGTTGTTTTCTCTTGCAGGCACTGTATAAGCTGATGGGGAAGTCCTGATTGGTCAGAGGCTGTGTGATATGTTTGATATTCGGTTGCTTTCCTTATATCACGTCAACTAAATATCAGACATATTCCTACAGAACCTGGCACAAATCTTCACACAAATCTCTTCATCACATCATCTTAATTCATCAATGAAATAGAAGAAATGTTTCATTTTGTTTGGTTTGAGCCATGCAGTCTTGTATAAGAATGCTTACAAGGAAAATGGAATAACAACAAATCTGTTTTGTTTAAAAGTTCACATGCAGACAGTCTGCATGCATTTTTTATTTCTTTTTTTTCTTGCATGCTGATTAATGCTTGATTTCTTTATCATTTTGATGGTCTATCACTGTAGTCACTGAAGCCAAACTAAAAATAATTGTGTCATATACAATCTGACATCCTTAGCTACATTAGAAAATGATTAACTATAAACAAATGTCTATTATTTATTAACAGGTAGTTTATAGATGACAGTAGAAAACATGGAAAAATACTGTATGTATACCAGAATGAATACAGAATGTATAGTGGAGACTGTATAGAGCTGTTCATTATTATTAGGCTGGTTATGTCACAATCTGCTTTGGTCGCTAAATGGGGTTAACAGTGATCTCTAATATTGTTTATTTAACGTTATACAACACCTAAATTATGACTGTTGTACATATGCTCGTTGTACATATGCTCTCACAAGCATCAACTTTACCTTATAGATGATTATTTTACTGTACAATGTCTAATGGCAGCAATATAAAAGTTCCCTTATCACATGCTGACCCAGCTCAAGTGCCACGACTTTTCTCTGTTCATGCTTTCTGAGGTTCTCAACTAATTTGTATCATCTTTGTTTTTGTTTGTGTGCATGTTTAGATATGGGTCTGTGTGTATGCAAGATGCTTGACTTTAACCTTTAACTTGTGACTCAGACAGTAAGCAAACTACATGTGCTCGAGCTACATCAGCCACACATTTTGTTAAATTTGGAAACTGTGTACGGTTGCACACTATTTTTGTCCAAATACTGAATTACATTACTTTTTTGCCTCTAGCATAGCATGGCATAGTCATTTTTTGTGTTTTTAGAGAAACAAATACACCTGAGGAATATAAAGTGACTTGTAAAGGTTACTTAATCTTCTTCATTTAACAATTAAACAATTAAAACAGTTTTCACACAACTAAAAATCTATGTTAATATAGTTAAACCCTAAAAAAATTAAGTTTACCATGAACTGCATAGGCCCAATAGTATGCATTATTATTGTCATGACAGGTTGATCAGAACAAATTACAGTTTTGTAAAGGTATAACAATATCAGACGTGTAGATTAACATTTGAACTTGTATTTTCAATCTGTAACGTGCAGTCTGGGCCAAAACCTTTCTTTTGTATGTACTTTTCTACAGTATACATATTTTATAATTGAGGGGATGTCATGTGATGCGTTCATGTCAGCATCACCTAATATGGCTTCCACCAAATGACAGATACATTTGTGCTGTACAGTACAGTTCTTTCATAAGAGATTGATCATATATTCCCCCCTGAATATATGATCACTTTACTTGGGGATGCAACTTTATACCATTATACCTGTTCTGTTTCAGTCAGGAACCAATATTAATACAAGCGTATCTGTTCAAATATTTAGACTGCACAGGGCTTATGGTTAATTTGAAAACATCAGATTAAAACTGAAAATTGTTTGCTTATTGCTGGAACGTTTTGCATTTGAATATAATAAGGCAAATGTAAATATTTGTAATAAATATTCATTCTCACATTAGGCTTATCTTTTTTTCTTTTTCATTTGTTATTTTCAAATACAGACACTTGAAAACAACCAGAATAAACCTACATGTGCACTCACTTGGCAATAATTGGCAATGAATTAATTTGTTGAAAAGTTGTTGTTTTGTTGGATTTCAGTGCATACTGAGTTGTTTCTGTGCAATCCTTCTTTTTGCTCTACACAATTTAAAACTAAAATTTAAACTAACTATTATAATTGTATTATTGCTGTCGCGAGTTTGTGTCAGCATCAGATCTCTTGCGGTTTTCTCTGCAGCATGTGTTGAAATCTGATAGGGTGTCGAGACGTCGTCGCTGTCGGTGGAGTTTCGGAAACATGAACCGAAACCTTAAAGCTGAAGACGCCATACAGGATAAAAACTTTCGACCTTTGATTTTCTAAAACCTCACAGGCAAACACTGGAACACAGTATTTAACAAGGTACGTTTCAGTGCCTGAAGTCAAGTCACATGACTAGTTTAAGCTTTGCCATCACGTGTCAATGTTCAAGTTTCAGGAAAGTTTTATTTCTCAGTTTTAGACACCGCCTATATCCCACCCCCTGTGTGTTCTAATTGGACCATATGCTACACGCTTCTCTTTGATAGGTTACAGGGTCACGTCACTCAAGCTGCTTACGTTGTAATCACGCCCTCTGTTTAGCCTGGTTCAGAGTAATTGATCTCGTTTCTAAAGCGAAGGACTGTAATTTCATCTGCATGAGCTCATAGACATGATGTTCGATCCACAGTAATGTGAAGGTGAGTTAATAAGCATAACTACGCTGAATATTCATTTGATGGTGAAATAAACCAAATGTAAACGGCCAAGTGTCATGCAGGCAAAGACAGGCAGCGTTCAAGGTGTTTTCCGACGTCACGCGAAGACTTGACTTTTTGTTCAATAGACAGTGTGTTTTTATATATTCTGTTAATGCATGAATGTTTCTTTGAGTTTGAAAACTATGTATCTTACTGGATCGTTCTGTCATTTAGGTGTGTTTGTACTATCACACTTATATGACAGTTTTTCTGCGTAATCTTCTTGGCAGATTTTTTAATAGTGGCCATTGACTCACTGACTTATTCAAAACAACAACAACCAAACAATAACAACAAAGTTTAGACAGCTGTATGTAGTATTTCATAAACATCCATATAAAGACCAAACAATCATTCAAGTTAAATAAGATTTTATATAGTAAAACTTTTAACTCTGTAATCCACGCTGTAAATTATAATGTAAACTGTAAATCCAAGCAGACATATTCTGCATAGTTGTGCTTTATAATTAATACACTTCGGGGTAGTTAACTAATAATGTGGACTTGTACTCCAAAGTACATTTCCCCCTCAACAGCAAGATTGTCTTTAATGAATATGGCAAAATGTGGGTTTTTGATGTTATACCTGATCGTCATTTCCTTTTGAAGTTTTTTAACATTCCTAATCACGTTTCTGACTCAGATAGACAAAAGTTAAAATATAAGTATGAAGTACAAGCATAGTCATTCTAAACACTCTGCCTGACATATCACACTTTTGTCTTTTCCTATAGAATGGACACAAAAACACCTCCAGACATTAACTAGGCCTGCATCACTGTCTGCTAACCCCTGTCTGATAATTGTCTTTCGCTTTATTAGATATGAGTCAGAAAACAAGAAATATGGAAGAGGGAGAATTAACTGGAACTATTTCACGGCTTAGGAAAATAGTTTTCTTTCTCAGGTAGCTATTTATTTAGCAGTATCAGGAAGAGATGTGTTAGTTAGAAACACCCACAGTTCCACTAACACACCATAGTGTTTTCACCCGTTTTGGTGCACACTGAAACCATTTTAAGGGAAGTGAAATTTTTGACGAGAGGAAAAAGAAGAGCACTAGGTCAAGCAGAAAAAATCAGGAAGTCAGGCACATATCAGATCATATCAAATCATAGTGACATTGAATAAGCTAAACAGAAAACTGGAGCTTCAAAAATGGATTACAGTGAAAGTACTCTCTGTGGAGTTGGAGAACTTGAGCTGGATCCGGATATTGTGAGCGAGGAAGCAAGGAAGCTGTACTCAGAACTACAGGTAACCAGTCAACAGTATCCACCTTCATTCAACAACCAATCAAAACACAAGCAATCATTTAACCATTTGCCACTCACCCAGGTGTACTGTGTTTAATATAAAAGTTTAGAGAACAGATGTTTTGCTGACTTTTCATAAGGGAAGTGAACCATAGTATTTTTTCCTTTAACAAGCACAAGTCAAATGTACTGCTTTTCCTGTGAGTGCAGCTGCCCTCTAAGATAAGATAAAAGCATTGTCATAGAAAATGCCACAGTACATCAAAGATTAACTTTGTTAGAGTACTGAAAACTGTCTTTCTTTTATTTTTTTAGTTAGTGGTGGAGACTCATGGTGCTGGTGTGGTGGAGTCCCTGCTGCCCATTCTGGTGTGGGTTCTGGAGGGGCTGGCGAGCTCCAGGGCTCAGCTGAGAGAGAGAGAGGAGGCGGCAGAGAAGGAGAAAGGAGACAGGAAGGAGCTGCTGGAGAGATATCAGAGTGAGAAAGCACTGAGGAGGGAGAGCCAGGAGGTGAGAATATTTAAGAGAGAATTTACAAATATTTTAATAATTTAGCATTTTAAATACATTTTTCTCTTATCATTAGCTTAATCTAATGCTGGTTATAATTAAGCCATTTATATGTTGGTTTCACGGATAGCATGGCTCATGCTATCAAAACATTGCTTTGTTTGTTTGTTTAAGCCTAACACAGAAACATTAGCTCCACCAATGCTGTAAATAGAGTGGTTTATCTTTTTTTTGATTGATGGAAAACAAGAAAAATGTTTAGAAAAACAAGAGCTTTTGCCGTTCTGTTTGATGACAGTGGTTGGGCACAGATTCCAAGTAAACAAAAATCAATGCACAAATGAGCATAATGTTGCTAAATAAACTTAATGCAATGTCTTTATGTTGACTTGTTTATAAGCAGTTTTATAATATGTGTTGCCTTAATATTCCCATAGCGCTATTTGGAGTTGGATGACCAGTTTGAGCAGGAGAGGAGAGCAATGCGTGCAAGAGAAAAGGAGAGAGAAAAGCGAGAAAGAGAGCTTGAGAAAAAAGCCAGAGAGCAAGCTGACCAATGTGAGTCTTTCCAATTAAAACCTCTTTCACACATCTGCCTTCTGCATCTGCTGCAGAGACTCTTAATATGCTATAACACAGATGTATATTTTAATTGTTATTTCAGGAGTTGATGCTTTATTTTTGGCAGGGACTTTTCTCTGTTGTCTTCAATGATTTGTGTTTGTGTTCTGGTTTGTTTTAGTGGTGGCTCTGGAGGAGCAGAAAGCAAATCTGACCCGAGAACTAAGCGCACTGAAACACACACATAATAAGGTTTATAAATACTTAAATCTGTTGCTTGTGTGTTTTAGTGTGTTGGTAATTCTAAATTCCTGCCTATTAAAACCCAGTTTTTCCTATTCTTAGTTAGTACTGTCACACCGAGATCTGCTAGAGAAGAAAAAAGACTGGGAGAGTGAAGCCACAGTCAGGTAACTTACCTTTGTCTTTCAGAAATAACCTGACCAGCAATTTTAAAATACAGTGATTCAGCACCTGTTGTTTGTTCAGCTTGACTTGTTAAAATAGTTAAAACTCTCCACGTATTTTGTTTGAGAAATTCACAGTGCTGTTGTGTTTACAGAAATCATGGTCACAGCAAACACACAGATGCGGTTTCTACTCAAGATCAAATACAGTTCTTCATCACTGAAGAGGTAAAAACAGTTGAGATTTAAATGGATAGCTCATCATGTCTGCCTTCATAAATTCCTTATGTTACCTGCAATTATTTATGATACCTGCATATTCAGGAATCCATCTCTTCTCTATGCCAGCATGGTCCAAAAGATGTTGACGTCTCAGAAATGACAGTTATCAATGACAGCAAAGCTACTGGCGCTGAGGTTAACCATAACACAGACCAGTCATTCATCAGTGACATCATAAGCTCCACCCCTGAACTGGCCCAGTTGAAAGGACTTGTTGAAACAAGGTACAGTTATTTAGAAAGAATCATTAAATGTAGACCAGAGTAACAGTATCAAGTTCTGCAGCCAGCTAATAGCCAGTTCAGCATTGTTTTATACATGGGGTCCAAATTTTGGAGATGCAAGTCTATTGGTTGGGTGAAGTACCAATCCTTAGCCTTAACTAATTTTAAGCATTCTGCAATAGGTAACATAGGAAACTAGTGGCATGGGACAGTATCCTGTCATGCATTTACAGTGGTTTCACAATGAATTATTATTATTTAAATGTAAACATGGAAATAAAGTTCTAGGATTTGGGAAAATTAAAAGGTTATGACGTAAACTAGAAAAAAAGATTATAAGATTTATAAGTCATTAATTAAATAATCACTTTGTTAAACAAGTATTGTTTTTCTTTCCACCATTAAAGCACACCACCTCTTTAGAACATTTTCAAATGCTGGGCTAACATAAAATATTACATAACGTTGCATTTTTACATGTAAATCTGTTTCTTTTTCCAGCTCGCCCATTTGTTTAAAGGCAGAGGGTGTAGAATTAAGCACAAGTTTGTTTGAGGAGATGAATCAAGACCAGGGGAAGGAGAAAGAAGCAAGTGAAAACCAGAATGTGGAAGATGGAAAGAAAACCGAAGAGGAGGAGAAAAACCTAGATGATGACATGGATAGCTTAGAGTGGGAGTTGAGGAATACCGACTCTGTGTTTTCAGAGTTATCTGAACTCAGCAGGGAATATGTGGAAGTTGTGGACCAGGGAGCCAGTGTCAGAGGTACCTTGTCTACACTGTGTGTGTGTGTGTGTGTGTGTGTGTGTGAGGAACGAGGAAGAGAAATATATTAAACTTGGTAAACCACAAACTGCCAAAAAGGTTTTTATTTTCACAGTGACAATTTATGCTGTTGCCTCTTGAGAAGTTAGTTCTCATAGAAGTTAAGTTAACATAGCTTGGCTTTGGTGGCTCTCAAGAATACATGATTTTGATTTGTCAGTCAATGCACTGTTGATAATCTACTGTTAAAAGATATTTTTAAAGTATTTCATGTCCATTAACTTTATCATTTAGTATGTTGCCATCTAATAAGCAGAATAATGTACTGTCAGGACGATACATGACTCCTAATCACCATTAATGTCTTTATTTTGTAATAATAAGCAGATGACTGTACATAACGCTTGACTTATTCATCTCAGTTTAAATGTCACATTAATGACTGGCACACATAATTGGGGATTGTTCAACAATGGAGCAATTTTAAATATACAGGGTGTTGTGCTTGAGTGTGTTTTATAGCTTGTTTTTCTTGTGTTTGCAGAAAGCACAGACCAGTTTGAGCAGATTCTTTCCCAGTTTGAAGAACTAAAACGCACTCAGTAAGATCAGTTACAGTTTTATATTAGTCTTCATTTTCAAGGGTATTAAAGAGCTTGAGGCATAAATGAGACTCTGATAACCTATATAATGTGTTAATGTTAATCATCGTGAGTATCACAGGTTGTTTCATTTCACATTCTTTAAAATGAGTCTATTCATGTGTGTGTGTCCCCATCTTTTGCTCTGTCCCTGTTACTGCTTTTGTGTGTCTCAGTGAAATGGTGGATGCTGCTCGTAAGGCCCTTATATCTCGTGTTGAAGAGCTGACCAATGAGAGATCTGCCCTGAATTTGGAACTTACTTCCTGTCGTGAAACCATCACTCGACTGGAGGGAAAAACCAAGGAGATGGAGGAGGAGTCTAAACGGTAGCAAGAATGACTGATTCTCACAGCATTTACAGAGTTTGTCCCAAGACTAACTCAAAATGAATATGAGAAACTGTGATACAACCTTTAATGGTCAGTTCACCCAAAAAACAATATTCTTCCATCATTTCCGTGCCCTCGTATCATTCCAAACCTGTATGACTTTCTTGCTTCTGAGAAACACAAAAGAACACTGGTAACCAAACAATAGTGGCACCCATTGACTTGTACAGAGACAAAAGACACTGAGACATTTCTCAAAATATCTTCTTTTGTGTTCCACAAAAGAAAACAGTCATACAGGTTTGGAATGATATGAGGGTGAGTAAATGATGGAAAAAAAAAAATTCATTTGGGGTTGAACTGTCACTTTAATGCATAGCAGTCCCTGTATTGCTTGTCAGGGTATGTTTTTATGATGTAGTTTAAAAGACTGTATATCAACATGCTAATTAAGTACAATTAATTAAAATTATTAAATGTATTTTTACAAATGCTGTAATTATTCATGCCTATGTTGAAATTCTGTTTACTTGGAGAAGAGTTAAATAACTTAAAATATTATTTAAATGCCAAATGTTTTTATAATTTTAAATGCTTAATTTTGCATTCCCTTAGCCCATGCCCAGCCATTACTAAAGGCAACAATGATTTACTTCCACAATGCCTTTTCTCAGAAAATATTATGATATACAGTATGAGATTATTTGCGAGTTAAATAAATTAATCAGCATATTATGCGATAGAAGTATTTTAAAATAAACAATTAACAGCCCTACCTTTTATATTTCAGGCTACGAAAAGAGCTGGAGACACTCCAGTCAGAAGACCCTGATGTAAGAGTCTCTTATTTTCTCTCTTTCGCTCTCTCACTATGTGTGTACTCTCACTACACTTTTTCCACTTTCCATCACCACTGAAATACCTGGTTGCAAGCTCTACCATCATTGACTTACAAATTGACATAATGTATCATTACTCAAATCCTAAAAACACTTCAAAATAACCCTTAATTTCTCCTGTTCTTTGCAGGCCTCTTTGCCCACCTCCCTTCGTCGCTTCTCTCGCTCTGAAATGGCTCGAGTTGTCATGGAGAAGAATCAGTACAAAGAGCGTCTTTTCGAACTGCAGGAAGCTGTGCGCCGCTCTCAGACTCTGAGGTCCGTTTAACTATATCTCCCAGAATGCAATTCTCTGTCTCCTCTTTGGTACTTGTTTTTTTCACCTAATTTTGTACTATACATTGTGAAACACGTAACATTGACTTCATCATTACTGGTGTTTGCTCATTGGACATCCTATAGAAAAACTCTATTAGATTTACATAATAAACTCACATACTGTGTACTGTGTCCTATAGAGTTAATAAAGAAGAGCGTGTCCCTGTGGAAGGAAAGGGGAGTGTCTGGAGCAGGTGAGGCTGTATAACAGTCCTGAGCAGGACAGTCACTTTATAAATGTATTTCCAGCTCTGAGTATTTTGATTCTTGCAGGTTTAATCGTTTTCTGGGGATAACAAAGGGTCCGTTGGCTCCAGGTACAGCTTTAGCATTAGCTGCCTCCACTGTGGCTGCTCCTACACAAACACCTGTGGCTTCTCCACAGCAACTCTCCATGAGACAGACCCAAACAGAGTGAGTCATCTGCTGTACCATTCACTGTCCAATAGGATCAGGTGTTCGCTAATTGATAGCTAACGTGTGACACTTCCATTTTTATTACAACACTGTATGATATAGTGGTGTCATTTACTACTAGCATTCATTTAGAAACAGAGCTAGCTTGAGTTACACTCCAGTGGATTTTGTAAAAACAAATAAAAAACATGGACAAAAGCTTTAAGATAAATGGGACAAGGTTCAATGGAGGTAAATGTATTAATAATTACTGAAATTCCTCTGTTAATTATTTAACACTGTATGGCCTAAAAGTTTGATAACACCCAACTGAATACAGCAAAGTTCTACAGAATTGCATGCTTTGCTTAAGGGTTTTGAAGGCCTTTCCTAGCAACTCTAACCTGTAAAATGACAGGTTTGCGTTTACTGGCTTTTTAGAACTCCCCATCCGAATTAAGAGTCAGAGTTAGTCAGAGCCATAAAGCTAGTTTTATAGTGCTTTATGCTTGTTGTGCTGTTGATTATATGTTTACTAAAAAGCTTCTCGCCTCATCTTTCTGGCTCAGGAATTCTCCATCTCCCAGGTCACGAAAGAGAGAGCTGTACAGGGAGATACGTTCTCATGTGTGGGGAACTTTGGGTAAAAAACAGCTCCATGGCTGGAGCCTGCCACTCGCTGTTACAAAGGTAAACAGCCCGTCCCCCTCTGTTTAACTCAGCTAGGTATTTATAGAAAAAAAAATGCTGTACCACCCTCACCTAAACGTGTGCCTCATGGTACTTTCACATAATAAAATCTACACTTTTTAATATACATTATCTACATACTCACATTACTAAGTGTGTGTGTGTCTGTGTGTCTGTGTGTCTGTGTGTCTGTGTGTCTGTGTGTGTCTGTGTGTGTCTGTGTGTGTCTGTGTGTGTCTGTGTGTCTGTGTGTCTGTGTGTGTCTGTGTGTGTCTGTGTGTGTCTGTGTGTGTCTGTGTGTGTCTGTGTG
>JAZGTK010014727.1:0-13581 GCA_036877625.1 Ambastaia sidthimunki
AGTGTGTTCTAATATTCCATTAGAGAGTGTGTTCTAATATTCCATTAGAGAGTGTGTTCTAATATTCCATTAGAGAGTGTGTTCAAATATTCCATTAGAGAGTATGTTCTAATATTCCATTAGAGAGTGTGTTCTAATATTCCATTAGAGAGTATGGTAACATAAAGAAGGAGACCTGCGTGCCTTTGCATCATTCAGCATTAGTGCCTTGCATAGCCTTGTTTAAGTAAATAACAAAAATGTTACTTTCTTAAGTAAGGTTTTTAACTAAATGAATGCCACTGAATTCTTGCAATGTTATTTGAATACATATGATTTTGTTTAGTTAAATTAGTATTAGTATTTAGTGTTTTTAAAAATAATAAATGAGTATTATTTTTGTGTTTTTGCTTTCTCAGCTGTGGAGATCATTTCAATCCTTTCAGGAAACAGCATGGAGCTCCTCAGGACTCAGAGAGGGTACAGCTGTCATTTACTCTTTCAAAATGAGAGACATATTAAGAGTACATGATCAATTACCAATAAAAAGACTGTCTAAACAAAATAAATGCACTAAACAAAATAAATAAATACAAAATTATGAATCACAAACGACTACACACTAATAATTTAAGATTATTGTAGATTTTATTACAATACACATAAGTACAGGGAACAGTTAATATTCACCATTAACTATGAACTTTGGCAAATAAAACTCTTAATTTACTGCTTATTAAAACTTAGTATGGTTAGTGTTGTGTTTAAGTGTAGGTATGGGGTAGAATTAAGGAATGTACAATATGGTCATGCAGAATAAGGTAATAATATGTGCTTTATAAACACTAATAAACAACTAATATACAAGCTGATAGGCTACTTGTGAAAATGTGAATTGGTCCCCATACTAAAATGTTACCAATTTTACACATCACATATAATACATATATAACATTTATATATTTAACGTATATATTTTACTATGTTATGCTTGCAGTTGCATTTTGTGCTGCTAGTACCACACCTTATACCTGATAGAAATAACTGAAGATTTAGAGAAATGATAATTATGAGTTTTCCTGTCTGTCTGCTCTACAGCATGTGGGGGATCTGGGAAATATTACTGCTGGTCCTGATGGCAGAGCTTCATTCAGATTAGAAGACTCACAGATAAAGGTAGTGAATTCTGTGTGTATGTAAACTAATGGTGTGACGTGTGTGTCTATTTAAATTTACACTTGAGTAAGAGTACAAATGTACATGCTTTTGATTGAACTTGATCAAATGTTAAAGTGCTGATCTATAAGTTTATTTTTCTTTGCTAATGGATATAGTCCATTGTCATGTTTATAAGGTTTAAGTTATTTAAGGACAGATGGGTCTAAAGTTTCAGAGTAATCATCTTCTCAGCGATAGTCAATTAGAGAGATTTAAGTTTTTTTTTGCTAATGGATATAGTCCATTAGAGAGATTTAAGTGTACAATAAATGTGCATAAAGATGCTTTGAACCAGGTTTGACATCAGTAATGCAGAATGCCGCTGGTTGTCACATGTCTTGTGACCAATTACATTGTAGCAAGCACACAGAAATGTGAATAAGATTTGATGCAGTGGGTTCTGATTGGCTTGCTTATTTGTGGTTATTTTTATTTAATGTTATTTGTCTCCACAAAAGGAACTGCATGCCAAATATGCTTTGTAAAGTAGTAAAACTTTTCCAAAATTAAAACAGTTTGATAAAGGACAGACTTGAACATTTTTATTGCGCACTTTGCGCACAGATCTGCTTTATTTGCTAAAAGAGTATTATATAAGAAATAGCTTGCCCACAATTCTGTCATCATTTACTCACCCTCATGACTTTACAAATATCTCACTTCGTTGTAGCACATTTGGACCTCCACGTGTTACATCGTGTTGCAGTTGGTTATGAGATACACAAGAGCCAAAGGCCTTGGTTACTCATACAGTGGCCCAGTGTCATTGACATCAAACCTGGCACAAAGAAACAAAGACTGAATTTTTGCATGAACTGTTTCTTTTAGACGACAGAATCTCACATTCCTCTGTTCACTGTTTGACAGGTGTGGGATGTGATTGGTCGATCTTTAGTGGTGGATTCAGAGAAGGACGATCTGGGGCGTGGGAGTCACCCACTGTCAAAAATAACAGGAAACTCAGGAGAGAGGTGAAAACACTGTTTCTCCCAGACACAGCATTAACACAAAGATAAAATAATAAAAAAAACACTTCTTGTGGAGTACTTTTGTGTATAACAAGAATCTGCAGCCATGGTTGTGTTTTGTTATACAGAAATCATAACTCAAACACAGAGCTCATTTGCATGTAATGCATGATCACACACAAAGGACCATGTGTGTGTTTGTGTAATGACAGCCTCACTCTCTCTCACTCTTTTCTCAGGCTGGCGTGTGGAATCATTGCACGCTCAGCCGGGTTGTTTCAAAACCCCAAACAGATTTGTGCCTGTGATGGTGTAACGTTGTGGGAGGAGAGAGATCGGCCCATAGCTGGGAAAGGACGTAAAGTCACTGACGCACCGACAGCTAATCTTTAATGGAGTGAGGATGTGACCTTCCCACACATTAAGAACTACAGATGGATGACTTTCAGTGATGGGAACAAGATGACAGAAGTGAGACCAAGAATGTGCCATTTGAAGGGGTCCAGATATCTGCACTATCAAACTAGGTTCTGATGTATAATGACACAAATCGGACAATTTATAAAAATGTAACTGGATGGTTTGAACATGACAAAATTATTTCATTTCTCTCAGATTATTTCAAGGATTTTGTGTCTGATCTTAAGTGCTACATATTTAACTAAAGCTTCAACTTACAAAATATAGAAAAGACGCTGTTTTTATACCATTTAAATTAAATTAAAAGTCTTTGGAACTGAAGTCATGCTACATACATAATGTTAGAAATTATTGTTGCTGTCTTTCACATCTGTCATTTTAGAATGACTGTATCTGATCCTATAACATATTTTAAAATTATGACATATTTTATCATTTAAAATGATAAAGAAAAAATAAAGCTCAGATAAAAACTGAAACATGATTGTACTTCTGTAAAGCCATTTGAAAAGATACATTTTCAACTAAAATGTGATCCAATTACCACTAGGATTATAAGAAATCTGTTAAAATAGCACTTAGAAGCTTAAAATATACTGACACTTTATTACTTGCAACGTATGATGGTGAAAACTTAAATTTTATTCTGTTTTAATTTAGAGTGCTTTGTACTGATTTATGTACAGATAATTGTATTTCTTTAAATAAAATAAACTATTGCAAATGCTTGCAAGAGTTTTCCACTAATAAATATCATAAAAAGTGTACGTGGGTAATAAAATGTTTTGTTAACATGAGAAATAAACTGAAAGCATGTTGTAGAAGCAGCTGAGATGCACACAGCAGTGAGTCAGTGCGTGTGAAGGCATCAGCGTGCGTTCATTCCTCACTGCTGAAGAATGATAGCGTTTCTAAAGAACGGAAGTGGACCGACCATTTTGAATTCGAAACCCCGCACCGCTTAGGTAAGATTGAAGATTTTTATCCCTTTCTCTTTATGTTCCTGTTTGACAGAATTCCCTAAATCATTATTTAGGATCAGTAACTAACGGTTGCCGATGCAGCGCGGGTGGCACAGTTGCGTCTTCGATGTGATTTGTGAAGAAACGCGGATTGTTTAGGGTGCGGGGAACCCTAAAATCCTTCACAAAATGAGTCGGTGATTTCTGCTGGAAGAAATAAATGCAAAACCCAGGAATTGCATACCGGAAAATAAAAGAGAACATACAGCGCCGCTGTAATGCTTAAGCGTTGTTTGTTACGGCAGAGATCGGGCTGTTTTGTAAACAGCAGTTATCATAAATGTAACATTCACAGTATAACAACTCGACGCGTGTTTACACGTTGACGGCGACTGATTATAAAGAGAACTGCGAGTCCGCTTGTTCCGCATATTTTTAAGTCCGTGCAGTCGTTTGAAGCGAATAACTGTGTATTTTAACATTTGGGTTTTAGATTCATTTATGTGATGTGTTTGTGTGCGTGGGCTATGCACTGCAACTGGGGCGTCCCGAGCGGATGCGGGGCCCGTTCGCGATCGCATTCCGGGGTGTGGGGGTCCCCCTCGGTCCATTCACCGCGAGTTGCACCGCCCAAAGACCCCGACCGCAGAATTGAGGAAGTGAACGGGTTTACTCTGCGTCACCATTAATGATGCAGCATTGTGCCTATTTCTTTTCTTTTATCTATGAATAAATGCTTGCCGATATTTTACTTTTCTGACCAGCCTCTGACAACGTGTTTCTTTAATGCGGCCCTAATGCGAATCTCCTAAAGTGGTCCACATTTTATTCGTTGTATGTACAATATTTTTGACATATAATCAAAAACGTGAAAATGTCACCTGTAGCCTTTTTGTCTTGGTAAAATGACAGAGAACTAATTAATTTTGAACTTTTACTAAGGGTCAACCATTATGCCCACCCCCACGAAAAAGCATTCATGTATTTATGCTGTATTTTGATATTGCCACCGGATACCATCACTGTGTCATAATACAGCGTTTCTGTAAATAAAAAGATTTGTTTTCAGTGACCCTTTCCTTAATGTGCTCCTTACCTTTCAAATCATTCTTCCTTGTCTGATATGTCATTGAATTACAAAACATTGTTTTTCTTTCTTTCCAGCACAATGGATAAGGGCCATACTGTTAAGCTTTTTGTAGGGAACTTGGCAATGGACACCACGCAAGAAGAACTGTCCGCCATCTTTGAGTCGTATGGTCAGGTGGTTAGCTGCAGCGTCTTGAGGCAGTTTGCTTTTGTACACCTGCAAGGAGAGGGTGCGGCTGAACGTGCTATCCGGGAGCTCAATGGCCGAGAGTTTAAAGGTCGTAACCTTGTGGTCGAAGAGTCTCGAGGACGCCCGCTCCACTCCACAAAGGTGTTTGTGGGTAATCTAAGTAGTATGTGCACCACAGAGGACCTTCAGGAGCTGTTTCAGACCTTTGGGAAAGTTTTGGAGTGTGATAAAGTAAAAGGTAAGTGAAATAGCTTTCTTAAAAGTAGTTGTACCAGTTGCACAGAATACTGCATAAACTGTCTTCTTATGCAGGTTATGCATTTGTACACATGGAGAATAAGGAAGATGCACTGCAAGCCATCGAGGCGTTGCATGGGACCTCTTTCAAAGGCCGACCACTATCTGTGGAGCTCTCGAAAGTTCAGCCAAGTAAACAGGCCCCTACTGTTAAGATCCCCTGCGTAAGCTGCGGCAAACAAGGTCATTATGCAGGTGAATGCCCAGCTGGGAAGCCCACTCTGGAGCAGTATCAAAGCCAAGCTGCTGTGCTGGCTGCCGCCGCCGCTGCCGCTGCTGGTCTACCTCTGCAGGTGCAGCAAAGTGTCCACAATTCCGTATACAACACCTCCACCTTTGATCCAACTTATGCTGCTCTTACTGGACTCACAGCTTCTGGTGCAAGAGCGGAAGGAGGAACGGCGGTGGCACCAGCCGTCTATGGAGCACTAGCTAGTCATGTGTATGGAACGGTTGCCAACCAGTTGTACAGCGGGACAGTTGCAAATCAGGCACTCAACACCAGCGCTGCTGCACAGGTATATGGCTCTGTTAACCCAGCTTTCTATGGGCAGGTGACCAGTGGTGCCGTTGCAGCTGCTGCAGCTGCTGCTGCTGCATATGGGCCACAGGTTTACACACCCGCAGTAGCTAATCCATTGTTCCTAGCTGCAGCGCCAAGCATGGAGGTACCAGCAGCTGCTGCTGTTAACCCAGCGTATACAGTAGCACCAGCCCTCTACAGTGCTACTTCAGCTTATGGAGCTCTGGGGCCAGCTGATCCAGCAGCTATCTTTGAAGCAGCAAGAGCCCACTACTTTGGGCAGCAGATGATAGCTGATCAGCAACAGGCTAGCTCAAAGTCAGGAGAGAGGGACCGTAGTCCGCTAAGAAGATCAGCCCCGCTGTTGCCAGACCCTGTCATGAAACCATTTATGTACCAGAGGGCCAAACGCAGAGCCTTGCTGCCTACACCTGTGGGCCGAGAGGAAGCTACTGCTCAGGAGGATGACCCTGTAGCCAGGTAAGTTTCTTATTAATGCTGGAATAAGACAGAGATGCATGAAAATACACTTAGTTCAATGGATTTTGAACTAAATTGATCAAATCCATTCCTGATAGTTTCACATATCAGTTTTTAAAAACATACTTGTTGCAGTACTGATTTACTGTTGTGGTGATCTGTGTGTGTCTGTGTGCAAATGTGTCTTTGTGTTTCTCTCCTTGTGCAATGATATGTATGTTTGTATATACGTGTCTGTGTGATTTCTGTTACTCTTTCCTTGTCTGTGTGGATGTGCATGTGCGTTCCCTCTCCTTCATTTCTCTCAGATACTACGCTGAATACTACCAGCAGCTGCAGCAGTACCAACAGTACCAGTATGCCTATCCACCTCCCAACCCTCTTACAGTGATGCCCGCGCTGTCCGCCCTGCCTGGTGTGCCCACTCAACCGGTGGCAACGCTTGACCCCCTCAGGCCAGTGCTGCCCGCCGCACCCGTGCCTGCCGCCATCACCATGGCAACCCCCCGCGTGTATGAGCCTCCGCCGATTCCGCCGTCGCACAAGGAGACCCTCCTCCGCCGCCCTGAACTTGCCCTACACACCCCTGAAACACCCTTCCGATAGTGTGCTTCACGTCTTCTCTGCCTCTCCTTTCCTTGTGCTGCGTGTGTGTCAGAAAGAAACCACAAGTGTTTGTTTATGATGTGTGTGTGAGTATGGGTTTTCAGATGGTGGGCATGTTGGTTTAACTACAGACTGGAATCTCTAACCTTGGTTCTGATCACACACCCAGTGTAGTCAGGGCTGATAAAGGGAAACTGCATGCTATCAATCCTGCACACTTAACCTATGTAACACATCAAGGGTCTTGGTGACCTTAATGGAATAGTTCATCCAAAAATGACAATTGTATCATTATTTACTCACCTTCATGTTGTTCCAACCTCATATTATTTTCATTTTTTTTTTAACAACATAACAGGTGATGATAGATAGAATAGCTTTGTTTTACAAGAAAAGTGGGTGGTGATTTAAACTGCTAAATGGCCAAAAAAAGAAAATGTGCACAAATCATATGGACTTTATGGTGTTTTTATACTGCCTTTTTTCAATTTTGTAGTTGAAATCGCCACCAACTCTTGTTGAGCACAGACCTAATGCTGTAAAACAGAAAGTGAGATATTGGGCATAAAGACAATAATATGGGGTCATAAATACATGAAGGTAAGTGAATTAAGCTGTTTTGTTTGGGTGAACTTTTCTCTGAGGCCTGTTGCCAGTTAGTTTTAGGAAGTAGAGATTAGGCATTAGCCATGATGCATTTTTAACATTTATATTCATAAACGTTTGTAGTCTATAAATGATACTGTACTTGATATTTTTAAACATTGCTTGAAATAGTTATATAACTTAACCAGTTTACATATTCACATAGTGATTGAGAAATTAGATTCCAATACATTTCAAAAACATTTCAGTTTAATGCACGTTTACTCCAAAGGTGTGTGAAGTGTAGGACCACGGTTAACAGTGTTTTACACATTTTTGTGTGCGTTTCTTGTGTGTGTTTTTCTGGGACTGTGACGTAGCGTGTATGCTTTCCTGTTGGGGGTCATGACAGGAACGCACATGTGTACATGTGCACAGGGAAGCAACCTCAATCCACACGCACATACATACGCATCCTCTACACCCAAGATGGGAGACAACCTTAGTGATGACCTTTAACCCCACCCTTCCATCCCTGTTCACCCATCCTGAAAGCTGAAAGACACTGTGACTTCTCTCCCCTCCTATTTTAATGTAGCTACATCCATAGTGATGTTTTGGATCAGAGGAAGGTGTAGCTAATGAGCTTTTAGCCAGGATTGGCCCTCTGGCCTGTCTGTTTTATGGGAGCTTTTTTGCGCTCACCAAATTAACTGCCATGCTTTATTGTAGAACATGTTTTTGTGTGTTTTATTAATGGTATCATATTTTTTATAAACACTTAAATATCCATTTAAAGAATTTTTTTTTTCAACTTTGTTTATAGTTGCAAGAGTTAAAACATTCTTGTGGCCATTATTCTTTATAGCCATTTTCTTTTCTAGAAAAAACAAAAACAGCCAAAATCATGTTTTGAGTGGCCTATGATTCTTATGCCTTAGTAATTAAGAAATGTATTAATGATTTGCTGTTTTTTATCTGTAGTCTTATAATGTTTAACTGGATTCAGGCTACAGGAAAGTGCTGTATATTCTGTAGTGCTGTGATTTGGGATTAAATGAATTGGGAGAATCCTATCAGTTTCTTTCAGTCTTCCTGCTCATTTTGCTGCTGAAACTCCATAGATGACCCTCACTGCATCTCTCATCTCTGCATCTGCCTCTAATTTAGTGACAGTATTTCATTACCATGCCCCTGTTCACACCTACACGCTGAGGATGCCATTGTGTGAATGTGAATATCTTAGAGAGTGTTTTGCATTGACATTCATGTTTGTAGTTTTGGTAACTGTTTTTGCTGCAAGTGTTCTCAGAAGAGAATATTTAAAGATCTCTACATGATCTTTACTGACTTTGCCAAGCCTTCAAATAAAGAGCCTGCCTGAACATTTAAAGAGGACAAACACAAGAGCTTTTGCTTGGAGCTTTTGGTATTTTTGACTTTTGATGTTTCTTAATTGTTTTTCCTTTGTGAAGAGACCAGACTCGTATGAATTGGAGCCATGAAATGAAGCTAAAGGACTAGAGACTGATGTCAATCTCACCCCGTCTCTATGGATGGGGTAAGTCTGGGGGCAACCCCACTGTATACCACCCCCCCTCCTCTCAAGCCTCACACACCATACCAAACCCTTTCCCCAGGAGCAGCAAACTATTCAACCCACCTATAGTCGCCATGCAGCTTCTGTAACAGAAGCATGATACTATGACTATTTTTGCACATTGTAAAACATGTTTTACATGTTATGTTTGTGTGTCAAGACACACCTTTGCTTGTTGACCCAGTTCCTTTTCCAATTTTTTTACATGATGGGGCTGATGGTACCAATGTAAATGTAAGACTTCTCCCATATGTCTTTGCCCACTTATGCTTCTATGGCAGTCACTGTAGTTGTAGTCACTGCATGCTTCCTCTGAAGCCCAAAAACAAATGCTTTCTGATGTGACTATTCCGACTAAACTAGGTCCCTATGGAACTATGGACACCATATGCAGTGCTGGTTGGGGGGGAGGAAAATTAGCATCGCGCAGTGCACAGGAAGCACTCTATTGCTCCATTCAGGTAAAAGCTCTGCGCCTCGCCCCCTTTTTTACCTGTTGTCCACCCTGATATCGTCTGTGCCTTACCCGTATACCCGCTCAATTTCTTCCCACCACCATACCTCCCCTCTTGCAGACTTCTTGTCACCATTGCCAGAGCAATTGTGGATCTCCAAAACACCAGTGTTACGCTACTCTCTTATACTGCCAAAAAGGGGAGCTAACTTTCATTGCTTCTGGGGTTAGTGTGTTTAGGTAATGGATGGGTGCTTGGTGCTCTAATAACTCATTTGCTGGCTAAGCTTTACAGGGAACGGGATGGTAATTTGTCCAGAAGCAGCTGAATGAATGAGCTTGTTGGTCTGTAAGTGAAAGAAAGTAGTGAATGTCTTCAAGTTATCAAGAGCTGGCTGATAAGGAAAGTGTACAAAGGTGAGTGCTTGTGAGTCAACGGTTCTAAAGGCTTGGCAGATGTGGACCTTGCTCAAGTGTTTAACTAGTATCGCCGACCTCGCCTAGTCCCCTTCCATATGCCTTTTTTGTTTATTTGACTTTATACCCCGGGCTTCCTTAAGTCTGCTCGCCGTTAACGCCCAGCTCACCGCCGCCCTCGTCGCATCCCCAGTGCTAGTTAAGTTTGATCAATGTTAACCACCTGAACACATTCCTAAAGCTCTGTGTCATTGGACTCAGGGCTCAGCCCAACTTCTATTCACAAGACTCCCATTTGGACTCAGTGACACTGGCAGCCTAAGCACTGTTTGAAGGCTGTGATTAAGCTATAAACCGGCAATGGCTTCTCTTCATAAGCTTATGGTACTAAATGACAAGCTTAGGCAAAGTTATTTCACATAGTTTGGGACAACCAACGTTTATTTCCCGTAATTTTATTACTATTTAAGCGTAAAGGAATGTATTGGGTTCAATAGAAAGTATTTTACTAGCATTTGTGGCACGGTGTTAACAAAACCTATTTTTGACCTGTCCGTTGGTAAAATAAAATGGTGAAAATTATAGTAAGTAACACACAATTGAAGTACACTTGGGCACTGTTTTGGAGGGTTTAAATGCAGAAATGTGAATGCTCATATTTTTGTTGAAATATACATGATATATTCGGTAAAAAGCAGTTTATTATTTGTGGTTGTCTAAGTTATTCTTTTTTACTTTTTAATTTCTGGTGGAGAATGTAAAAACTCATTTTCTGGTTTCCCTGCATGTATCATGCAAAGTTGGGTTTACTGGTATTATGTTAAAAAAATTGGTAACATTGTAACGTTTCATGCAATTATAGCATGCAATTATATCATAATAGTCTCTTGCCAATACATATAATGTTGTAAAGTCTTGTAGCTATACTTCTAAAACATTTTGTTTTTAATGTATATTGCCTGCCCTGTGTACTTTTATTGTAAAATTTATTTAATGTGAAAGCCAACTTATGTCACCTTTTCAAATGAGAGTCTGATATGTTTGCATTTGATAAAGCTCAGTGTATCATGAGTAGATGGCACAGATTTAGAATGCCTACGTGGTTGAGGCATGTCCTATAAAACACTAAAATACTAATTTTGAGGACCTTTCATTCATAGGGAGAAGTGAGGTAGAAAGTGCTGCTGTCCTCACATTTTACAGGCCACATGATCAGCGTAGGTGTTTATGAATGCGTGTTTAAGGGAAATCTCTCTGCGGTGCCATTGCATGCAAAGACATGTAGCTTCTTTACATATATTGTAGCACAAATTGAATGTCTCTTGCTTGTCTATGAAAGTGAGTCCAGAGGGGCTGTTTCTCCTGCCTATAGAAATAAAAAGAGGATGGTGAGGAGGAATGATATGGTACTTCCCATATCACTGGTATGAAGATCTCTGGCATGCAGATATTTGTGGCTGACAGATTTCTGTGGCATTGAACTATGATGACAAATATCTGATATGGGATGGGTGAACAAATAGAGGTTTTTATGAGGAACCTTCCATTTACTGGGTACTGTAATATCTCAGTGAATCATGTACTCTTCCAGTGTAAATCAAGATGGTAAACTCATTTCAATCATTTCCATTCCTAAAAACCTCACGGTTTTTGTACACATTGAACTGTTGAAAAACAACTGAAATTGATTTGTCTTGCGCTTGTATCTCCTTACATTTAGAAAGCTTTGTTGTTATTTTATTCTTTTATTATTCCCCGAAACCCCGAATTCTTTTTGTGATTTTATAAGACTATGACCTAGCTTACCTACTGGGTAAAGGGACGATTTGAGGACAAGCAAAAAGACCAATAAATAAGTCTTTAAATAAGTCTTAAAAAAGACTAAAGTCAAACTTTTTATAACTGATGTGTGAGACTGGATTTGCTTGTATTGCAGGCTGCAGGACATGAGCTGGTTGTAATACTTTTTATCACCTTCTGACAAATATTTGCTTGCTTCTTAATTTTGGTGTGTATATTGCAAAAACCTGCGACTAGTAATATGTACTGTCCTACACCAGCTTTTGCATGAACACTGGCATTGCATGCTTACTGCAATAAACTAGTTCTTTCTGACAGGATATGTTGTGATCATTTACTTATCATGATTTAAAAATAAAAACAGTTAATTGTCCTTCTTTGGAGGAAATTACTATTTACCAAATGTTGTTATCTTGTAATCTACTTTTGCTTATACTTTGTAATAGTTTTGCATAAAACTTTTTAATAGAAAATAATGGTTGTAAATTACATGTTTGAGGATGCATAACTGAATCTTAACTTGATTATAAATTAATCTAAATTTGTTTACTAAATTTGTGCTTACTAAGGGGGAAACAGAGATGGGGGCAAGGCGTCTCACAACAGGCCTGGGATCTGCTTGTGAAACTATTTTCAATCCATAGCAGTTACGTAAATATAGTTAAAACTGGCCCCAGAACCATTGCTTGGGTAAGAAGATATAGACAAATGCCAAGGACAACAGGTGTTCTTTTAGTAAAGCAAGGGCCACCAGCAGGCGTGTATGAGGTCTTTTCCTGCCCTTCAGTAAATTATCCTCTAGTTGTTGGCCCCAGTTTACAGTTTGTCCCGCCTCTCACACCTTTTAGGTAGCAGAACTCGATACCCACACGGCTAGTTCTCTTATTTAATAGGGTGCCGTCACGTGTGCTACTCTTGACCAGGACTGGAGCACTGGGCAGCAGAAGTTCTGCTTGTACCTCCACACAGGCACCTTGGACAAGTGGACTCTTCCTCCACGGTCACACATACAGTGAGCTGGTGTCCTCCCTTATCCCACAGACAGGATTTAGAATTCACAACCTAAAGCGCAAGGCGTGTAACTTCTAATATTAAGCGTTAGAGGGATAAGTGTAAAAGATGACGACAGCTGTTGAGATGCAGGTGCAGTATAACAACACCTACATGATGTCAACTACCAATGAGTACATGACTCAGGAGGAAGACTGGGACAGGGACCTTCTGCTGGACCCTGCCTGGGAGAAGCAGCAGAGGAAGGTAGGTTTACATAAAGTACTGAACTTGCAAAACCATTTACTTTCAAAGGGAGAAATATTTACATTCACCCTATTATTACAATCTATGATTGTTATCACAGCCTACTGTGATAACAAATAGTAAAACTAACAGTGAAACAGTGATTCTGAGCTTTTGTTTGAAGGATTATTTTAAAGTAATAACTGCAATATATTGATTAATTTAAATTGATGTAACTGCAAAAATATGGTGTTTTATTGAAAATGATGGTAAACGTTAAATCCCGTCATTTTAATGTAGCTCATTATATATATTTACCATTGAAACCTGAGCTTCCGCCAATAGCGGTTACTATAGTTATTGTACTACATGTATTGTTACAATAAAAGTAACAGTAGGGCTACTTGGTAATAACCAGCCACAAAGTAAATTAACAAAACCAAAAGAGTTTTAGCTTGGCATACAAATTAGTAAATACACTTACAATGGGGAAGATTTTTCATATTTTATATACAGCTGTAGTTTAGATTGGACATAGTGGTTTTCAGCCTTAAGGTTGTTTTTTAAAAGTAGTTACACAGCTCTGTTCAGTAGATTCATATCGTTTTTTTTTTTTTATTGTTTAACACATACCTTTCCTCATTACTAATTTTAAGACTAATTTTATTTGGACTCCTAAAACTGTTTCACTATTCGCTTATATACACACATTTATTGTAACTGATAAATGCATCCACAGCTTCTTAAAGTGCCCCAG